>CAMOHE010043525.1:0-16353 GCA_946598075.1 Artocarpus hirsutus | reverse complement strand
GAGTTCTGTCTCCTTTTTTCTGTACGTCTCTGTCTATATTTCTCCCTACGTTTCTGTATCTCCCCTTGAAGCCACCTTTCCGCCATATATATACTATGGAGTCGAAACGTGGTCTTTAACCGTCAGATGGGGTGGAGTAGTGCTTCGCAGGTGAATGTGATAATGGGATACGTGTCGGTAGATGATGTGCTGCAGAATCCACTACTTCCGCATATTCCGGTCCTGTACTGAACGTGCGTTAAACGTTGGAACGTGCCATCTGTCGAACCGATACGAGTGATCCAGTCGATCGATTCGTCAAACGATCTAGACGAGTGATACTCTGAATGAATCGATAATCGGTTTGGGAAGTCATGAACACTCGAATCGAATAATCGATTCGATCATCCGACCCGTTCGAATAGCTCGATCACTTGTTGGGCCGGCAGGGCCCACGGTCAATTTGGGCCTGTCCGAATTGTACCCCAACACCAGCTTATAAGCATCTATCAATGATAGACAACTAAAGAGCTGATATAAAAGTTGAGATTAGAGCTGGCTCTCTAAAATTATTGTATAAATTATATAAGACAAACATGAATAAGTAATACATAAATCACTACGGATTCAAAAGTGAAAAATTCGTGATTAGCCTTGGATTATTAATATTATATATATATATATATATATATATATATATTGCAGCCATGATGTTTATAGCATGCGATGTAATCTCTTTTAAGCCATGGCAAATTATAAATATTATAGTGCAGGGTGAAATTCGTATTGAAAATTGTTATAACAATGAACGGCCTTAAAACTTTCATTTAAAATTTCTTATATTTGGTATATATAATCTAAAAGTACAGTCTTCGTTTCTAATAAGGCTCAAGTCAAAGTAAATAATTATATTTTAATTCTAGGCATAATTATATTATAAATAATTATGGGAACTCAAGTTATATACGTCAACATTGTCCCCGCTGACTCCATAATTTGCCTAGATATATTCATGGGAGTTTTTTGGACGAGTTTCAGTCCAACAAGACCTGCAGAGAATTCATCTAGTACAATCTACTATACTAGGATTGGAGCTAACAATATGTGTGATACGCATGGGTGGTTATTTATATGAAGCAATAATATATTTATAATATATAGCCTTTTTGCATGGGACCCCCTAAATTTTAGGAGTTTAACAGATTGGTCTTTGTATTGAAAAATTTTTTAATTGACGCATCAAACTTTCAAATTTATTACATAGAAGATCCAATTGATAACGACATTAAAGAGATTGGAAAGAGTAGACACGTGCCTTTCATGTGAATCACTTATCAAGGGTAAAATTGAACACTAGCAAACAAGTACATTTTTTAACCAAAAACAAAAACAAAAGTAGAAACAAAGACAAAAAAAAAAAAATACAAAAAACAAAAAACAAAAGCAAAAAAGCAAAAAACAAAACCCTTTGGAGAGTAAAAACAATATCTATGCCTCTCTCTTTTTCCTACGATGGTTGTTGCATATCCATTTCCTAGTCATCGTGGCCTTGTCGAATGTGATGAAACCTCGACTGCTCGACACCATAATAATTTAGGGTTCGCGAATAAATAGATAAGTCAAAAATTTCGTGTCACAAAAGTTCACGGTATCAAAATAGTATTTTTGAAAACACCAGGGTACTATATTAATATTTTCCAAACAACATAATACCAATATAATGTTTCTTTAAAATACAAAGTCTAAAATGTAAAAAACCCAAAAAGTATTCACTACAATTGTTAAGATAAATATTGCATAGTAATTACATTGTTTCAAGATAAAATAAAATAATTATAATAATCATGAAAATTTTCTATGGTAAGGAATACCAATAAATATTATCACAATTTGGATTGGAAAACTATTAGATGGTATCTTTAATTACATATTATTCGCGTAACACGTGGCATCCTCCTAGTGGGAGGATGCGCATGCCCTCTCCTACTACTGCATGACTACGATTAGCATTTTTTTTCTTAAGTAAATTGCCTAAATAGTCTCCAAACTCTTTAAATATTCATTCTTTGGTCCCAATTTTTTTTTCTTATTAAAATATCTCTAGACTCTTATGAATAATATGGAAGGACTAAAATTACTAATGCCTATTAGCTCCTCATAGTTTTCACCCACTTAAGACTTACATGAGGGCAATTCAAATGAAAATACTAAAATGCCCCCAATTGAGAATTATTTTTTTTCCTTTTTAGGGATATTTCAAACCCAAACTCTCCTGCACATTTCCCATACCCCTCTCTCCATCCCCCAACCCTGTCGTCTCTTGCCCTCAAAACACAACTGCTACAAGTTGCTCATGTCGCCTCTTGTTGAATCTTAGTTGCCCTCATCACCTTCCACTCGTAAACCCAGACATTGCAAACACCAAACCCATCGTAATCCCCTCCTCAAAACAAAAAATTGTCTTTAAAAAACCCAAAAACTCATCCTAACAATTCAACAAATAAAAAACAAATTGTAAATGGAGCACTAACCACTATATCAAAGGGTAAAAAAAATAAAATACTTCAGAAGATGTTTATATTGTTTGGCAAGGTCTATTACTAGTTACTCCCCTAATAAAAAAGAATTTGCACATATCTACTAGTAGTCGTCATGGTAGCAGCAGCAGCGGTTGTTGTTGTTATTGTTGTCTAAAACATTAAACATAACAATTACAATCATGATACAAATCGTGAATTGAACCTTAAAACATTATGTGATAACATTTACAAAACATTTGAAATTTTTTTTTCATACTATAGGTAAGGTTTGAAACTGACCTATTTAACACTTTAGTGTTCTCATTTTATCCTTTTTCTTTCTATTAGTCAGCTTTGTGTCCTGTTCAAACAACACCCAACTATTAGACATTTTGGTTTATTTCACACTGCTTAATGTGTTCGTTCCTTAGTCAAATTTCTCATCTTATTTGACGGTTTTGTTACTTGACGTAGTATAGAACATTTTTTGTCTAAGGGTGTTTAACTAAATCAAAAAACTTGGGCTTTGTTTTAATCATTATATGAAAAATAAGATTTTTTATAAATCATTTAACTTTACTAAACTTCTCATTTTTACTTTAACATTTTGTTACTAACGGATTATTAAAAAAAAAAATCTTGCTAAGGGGTGTTTTCCTAATCGGTCATTTTGGGATCCCTTTTTGCTTTTTTTGAAAAAAATGACCATTTTGCCTTTGACGAGTCGAAGAAAACTTTTAAAACCTATTTTAAACAAAACTTACATTTCCTTGCTATTCGTAATATCGCGAAAAACAAAATATAGATTTTCTTTTAGTGAAAAATCTAGTTTTACAAAACTTTATAGTTTTTACCCGTAATATGAAAATCTTAACAATTTCATCCTTAACTTGTTTTTCTCAGAAAAATTCCAAATTCTTTTGGGCTTTAAAAATATAATTACTTGCTACTCATAGCTATGTAGAAACCAGCTTTGCATATTAAAAAATACAATTCCACATGGTTTTAGGGTTTTGGTTTGAAGAAAAAATCTTGACTTTTTGCTATCGGGACCAAAAATCACCACTTTATACCAAAACATCTAGTTTTTTCATAAGGATTAAAATTTATAAAAGCTCTTTGGCCAAACTTAAACAATTTCAAAACGTTTTCCCCATTTAACAATTTTGAAATTTTGTGATTAAAACTTGTAAAATTCATAACTTATAAACTGTGTGGAATTTTCGCGAACTATCATTATTCTTTAACAATTTTGACGAGTTCTACAACTTTCGTGTTTTAACTTTTTTGAAATTTGGATTGTGCAATGGAATTTTTGGCCTTTTTCAAAACTACCCAAAAAGTTATAAACTTTTCAATTTAATCCCTATAGAATTTTACAAAACTTTGCTCATAAAAGTTGTTAACCTCATTGTTTTGGGTAGATCCTATACTTTGTTTGGAAAATAAATTGACCTAAAGGCCACCAAAATCATCTTTGCTTGAAATTACATCAAAACTTTGCTTTGGGGAAAATTTTTCCAAACTTAAATTTAAAGCATGAAAAACCCTAGTTTCTAGCCTTCAAGCATCATAATTATACACAAAACATATCACATAAACATGCCATTGAGTACTTTAAACATGCCATAGTCTATATTTAAGAAATTACGAGCCAACTTCCATGGAAAAAAATAAGAAACTTTTAAACTAAAAGGGTTTAAGCTTTTACCTACTATTTTACAAGCTTTGTGATTCTTCACAAAAGGCTTGAGTTAAGCTAAACTTCCTTGACATGATTCAAAGTGAACCCACACCCCACCCCCCCAAACAAGAACACACACACACACATTAAAACCATCAAAAACTCAAACAGAAAACAACATAAATCCACAAGAAAATGTTTGTCAAAATATTTAAACATGCTTTAGAACTTAATTGGAAGTTACATTCCTAAGAAAATTTTTGAGAAAGGGCTAGGGGGCTGCTGGTTTTTGTTTATGGGAAAAAGAGTGTTTCTTCAATTTTTGTGCGAAAGTGATGACAATAAAGTGTGATGTTTTCCAAAAGAGCACCTAAGCTTGTGATGGCTCACCAAAAGGACTAAAATGAAAAGGAAATTGCCCAAAAATGTGGCCCAAAACCAAATCCACCATGCAGGGAAAGATGGACAATTCTTCACCTTTTGGGTGGCATTTTGGCGGGTCCCATAACCTTTTACATAGTGTAAATTTACAATATATTGTATTTTTCATATACTGTCAGTGTAAAATTATGAAAATATTTATTTTAACAGATTAAAAATGTAATGATCGAGAAAATTTTATTAATAAAACCTAATATTTAATTGGGTTTAATTAATGAATTTACTTTTAAAAATGTGATTTTTGTAAAAAAATTGTAATTTTTGTAAAAATTATGATAAAGTATGAATGAACGGTATTGATTGCAAATTTTACGGTGAATGTGATGCAATGTTAGATATGGTAAAATACAGATTTTATGAGTTGAAATGCTCAGAAATTTGTAAATAATACTCATAAAATGAATTTTATATCACAATTAATTATAAAATTGTGATATAAACGAAAGTTTAACTAGAATGTAAATAGGACATAGAGGTTGTCCAAACCCTAATAAAGGGTAAAAAGGAAGCTGAAGCAGTATAAGAATACTGCTAAATAAAAATACAGATACAAAAAATGTCATGTTTGGCCTCCAAAAGTGAACGAAGGATAAGTCAATTATTTTTATACAGTATAAGGATAGAAAATACACTGATTTGACCATGGCAGTGTAAGAAAATACTGCGTGGTAAAAAATTACACAGTGTAAATTTTTAGCTCCACTAAGTGGACACTTTTTAGCTTGTTATTGGGCCACCAAGCCCTAAAAGGTGGTCCAATCATGTGATGACACTTGGTAACCCAAAGGGTTACTTGGTAAAGTAATCAAGTGGATTAGGAAGCATTTATTACAAGTTTATCACAAAAATTTTCTTTCCTTCTTCTTCTCTAAGTTTCGGCAGCCATTGTAGAGACCTTTAAAAAATTTTCTCAACCTTACACTTTGCAAAAATATCCCCAAAATAAGTTTTAGAAGCAAGCTCAAGGGTTTTCACAAGATTCAAGGTAAAAATCCCAAACTTTTTAATGAGTTTTTAAGGGATTTTTCATGGGTTGAAGGGGAAAATTAACCCATGGTATTTTTGCATGAAAAGGAAGCTTAGAAGGGAGTTCAAAAGAAATTTGAAGGCTAGAAATCACCAGGAAGCTATTTTGGTAAGTTTTGGGTTTTAAAGTTTTGAAATTTTAAGAATTTTGTTTGGATTTTTATTCTCTCAAACCCATGTGAGTTTTTGAGCTTATATTTGATGAAATTTCATGTAAATGTGATGGATGGTATGTTTAGATTGTGAAATTTTTGGTTTATGGTCCAAAATGTTAGTTTTTACAAAAAATAATATTTTTGTAAATTTGAGGTTAAACTTTGCAAAAAAGAGGTTTGAGCATGAGAATAATTTGATTTAGGCATGAAATGGTTTCTGCAGGGGTAGATTTGTAATTTTGAAACAAATTTTGACCAAAACATCCTAGGGACTAAATTGAAAGAAAAATTCTTTCTCGGTAGAATTAAAAAATAGTCGAAAACACCCCTACACAGTAAGATTTTGAAAAAAGTTAAAGCATGAAAATTATAGATCTCGATGAAACTTTTAAACATTGTAGACGGTTTGTTGAAAAACTCAACCGTTTGTGAGTTTTGGATTTTCAAGAATTTGTTAAAAGTGAAAAAGTGTTAAAATGGCAAAAATGTCATTTTTCAAAATGATTTAAGGTATGGTACCTTAAGCAAAAATATTTATTATGAAACATAGGAAATTTTGGTGCAAAGAGAAAAAATTTAGCCCTGGGGGCAAAATTGTCAAAATTTTCAGTTTAGGGGCTAAACCGTAAAGTTTTATAAAAAATAGGCATAAGTGTGAAATAAAGAGATAAAAGCCACTAGGACACTATTTTCAAAGTTAATAAGTGGCTATTGATGTTAAAATGACAAATCGAGCTCGGATATATTAGTAGGGCCATGGAGGGCAAAATCGTCATTTTTGCCCTAATGACCTAAGTTGCTCTAAAATGTCTCAAATAAGAAAGGAAAGTGATTAGAAAGACTCCCGCCCTTCGTAAGTGACGATAGGGTAGAATTAGATGGAAATAAAGAAATCAGTGTTTGTAGAGTTGTGTATAGTTATGCAACTCGAATAATTAAGTAACGAAACATATTGGAATTGGCTAATAGTTTTATAATTACCCAATAGGATCCTAGGAGTCTAGGAGAAAGGAGATCGAAGTTGATTTTACAGTGCTAAAAAACAAGTACGTACCCTTCCCACCTACAGTATGAAAGTCTAGGTGTAGAATGTGTGTATATGTACATCAGGGTATATATTACGATGTAAACTTGTTTGTTTGCTATGAAATGAATGCCTAGAGGTATAGAATCGATACCTATATGTATACGATTAGAATACCTGAGTGTATAATATGTTATGTATTGTTCCGTATAATATATTGTGTACCTGGGTATACAATGATGAATACATGTATGTATATAAAGTAGGTACTTGTGCATACTATGTTATGCATACGGATTTATGTATTATGGATAACCTGTGAATATCACTTCATACATGGTATGACAACCATACTAAATGGACTGGTAAATATGTCACCAGAAATTAAGAAGAGTGTCGTACCGACTCTCAAAGCAAGAGGAGTTTAAAGGATAAAATACGGTTACGGTGTTACGTAGACCTAAATGAAATTGTGCAATGGTACGAATACTTGGGCCCTAGTTAAAGATAAGAAATGAAGATGATAAAGAAAGTTTATAAAAAAGCATAATTGAATCATGCATTCATTTTATTATCCATGTGGGATATATGAGACTTACTGGGCGTTAGCTCATTAAGTATTTCATGCTGTAGGTATTCCGACGAGAAGGTTTGAATAAATCATAATGACGAGCTGGCGGATGGACAATGTGTGTAAATCGGGTAGAAGTCTGCTACTGAATATTTCTGCTGTGTAGATTTTAAGTTGTTTTAAAATGAAATGTTTGAAAAGAAAAATGTTGTAAAAACAAGAATGATTATGTAAATATAAGTGTGTAAAATTATTTTGGGAGTTACCAAAATTATTGTAAGTAAAGTATTTATTTCAGTTTCAAAAAAAAAATTTCCTAAATTTTTGCCCCGAAGTAAGTAAGAAAGAGTTTTATCACAGCCTGAAAAGGCGGGTTGTGTCAAAAAATGACTGACTTTTCATCCATACTGACTAATTCCTAACACAGTATTTTATCTATCTATGTTTGTACTTTATCAGTATAATTACACTATATTGTGTATCTTTTTTATTTTTGTGTGTCTTTCTATACTATATTTTATCAACTGATAGATTGCAGACATAAAATTCTTTACTAGTTTAACTGACTAACAACTAACAAATTTTTAATATTGTTTTAGACTATGGCATGATTTTTTCACTTCATTTAATATATTTATCCTTTATTAATTCATACCACAAAAATTACAATTAATATGATATAAATTTTACCTCAAGAGTATTTTACAAATTTTTGAGTGTTTCAACTTATAAAATTTGCATATTTAAAATGCTTCAAATTACACAAAATTTACAAACATAATACACATTAATATTATCCTTATATGATTTACATTTTATCTATTTATACAAAATATGATTTATCGAGGAAAATTCATTATTTAAATCTACATTAATTATAGATTTGAATTAACGAATTTTCTTGGACATTGTACTCAGTGTTTTCCAAAATTATATATAAGTTATTTATTAAATAATCTTACTATTTAACAATTATAAATTAATTCATAATAAAATTATGTTGAGTGATATTTAATTTAAAATTCCATAATTCTTAATTAAGTAATTAAAACAATAATTCCACTTGTCCAAACAATGTTTGCAAGGAAGGTGGGGACTAATAGACCTATAATTTCAAACTTCATTAAAACCAATATATTAATTAGATTCTTTAATCAATATATTACTCTTTTATGAATTCCAATTTTACTCCACTAAAAACTTGGAATTGCACTCCTGAAAGTATAAATATAATTACTAATTTTTGAGAGTTATCTATATTCATTGTGTATAAATTAGTTCTCTATAAATAATTCATAATTAGAACCATGTAAAATCCATTAACCTCTCTAATTACTTTTTAATCATTGAGTGCAATTGATTCTCTAAGGAATACTAAGGGTCTATTTGTTTCGAGTATTATTTGGATTCAATGGACTCAAATTTAGATTCGAGTATCAAGAATTCTTTAAATACGTATTTGTTTCTCCTAAAATCCGCATCCTTTAAGTATCAAGAATCCAAGTTTTTAGAGTTCTTATACCCCCTAAACTTTCAATACTCGGATATATCTACTACAGTAAAAACTAAAATTTTCTCTCCTATATTTGGGGAAAAAATCATAACTTCTTCATTTGATAACCAATTAAGATGATTCTTTTTTCATTGTGTTCTTAGTGAAGAGAAGAATAAATTAAGATCCACATTGCATCTTTTTTAAGATCAGTAGCATTAAGATTTTATTAGATTTATTAATAAATCAAAAACTATTTTCACTACCTCTCCAAATACAAATTTCAATTTTATTCCATCCTCAAACCTAAATGCACATCCAAGTACCAATTCGGATAACAATTCAAATCACTAACTCAAATCTTAATTCAAATCAAATAACTAATTCAAATCCATTTGCCAAACAGACCCTAAATTCATGACCTTAATCACAAATTGAGCGATCATATTATTCAAGACCTAAATCAGTACTCAAGAGAATTATTTATATGCTTCATGTTAGAGAATGAATGAATTCTATGTTGTAATATTAATATTCCTCGCTACTTATTTTATTATGCCCCCAAAATATAGGTGATAGGATTAGATGCTTGAATTTGTACCGAGTAAATTAAAAGAAATAATTTCATAAATCAAAGTTTGCTAATAACTCAGGATTAATGTCATCTTATATATGACCATCAAATGATCTAATTAGTACTTGCTATATTTTAAATCTAAAGAGCAATCAAACCTTGCAGCTATATTTCTTTTTTTCTCTTTCTCCCTCATGTCACACTCTCTCTTCCTCTCTCATTTTCTATTTCAAAACTCAAAACCCAAAAACCACTGTTTTCATGCAAAACAGAAGCAAAAATCACAACTCTGAGCTTTTATTTCAGTAGATTAAGGTTAGATGACTTACGAATCATCTTATTCCTTGATTCTTGAAGTTTATTCTCAGGTTAGGAGCTTGAAATTCATGTTTATAAGTTTGGTTTTTTCCTTTGAAAATAGTAAGTTTTTGGAAGAGTTGTTGTATATGTTTGCATGATATGATCTGAGGTTAAATGAACACAAATCATGTTTTACTTGATATAGTAGAATGATTATAAACAAGATTCAAGTTTTTATTTGAGTAAAAACAGATGAAAAATCACTTTTGTATTTATTTTACTCATTTTTAAAATAATAATAAAAAATATTAGAAAATGATGAAACTAAATTGCATGTGTGTAAAACAGAGTGTATATAATTCATATGATGATTTAGAAATGCTAGATCGAGTTTTGGAAGCTCTAGGATTGATTTGGTAGAGTTTGAATTCAATTCGAGTTTAGGCACTTGAAATAGAGCACTGTTGCTCACAATGTCGCGGTCAATGCAACTCAGTCAACTGTGCAACCATGTGACAAGTGGTCCACTGAGGTCATGTACCGCGGTCGACCGTATAGTAGCAAAAGGCACTATTTTGACTAACCCTGACCCCTTTTGTCCCAAATTAAATTTTAAGTGCGTTTTTGCTTCTTTATTGATTAAAGATCATTGTTATTGTATTTTAAAGGGTAATCAATTGTCATATACACAAATGTGAGTTTTAAATGATAATAGCACACTAAGAAACCATGAATTCGCATACTAGAATATTTTGTCTAAATTTTGATATTGATAACTGAGTCCACACTTAAGGTTGTTTGTTGTCCCATGGAGCTAACATTTAGCAGAGCGGAGCTACATTGTAGGCATGTTTTGGTGTTAAGAAATTGAGGTAAGACTCTACATCCTCCCTTTATAGCTATGATTTTAATGAGTGTTTGGCCCTATCTTATATTCCTAACTGTTTTTAAGAATTAAATTACCTTTCAAAGTATTTTCAAACGTTTCTGAAAATATGTATGTATGAAAAATTGTTTTAAATGAATATCAATATCTTGATATAAGTACTTTTAAGTGCGATAATGTATATCAATGATTTTTCTAAAAAAACCAATCGGTTTAAGACCCCAATTGGTTAAGTTTTAAGTGCATGATACCATGCAGAGATCAAGTCGTACAGAGGGCGACCTAAAGGGCGGGTCCCAAAACCTAGTTTGGGCCACTATGATAGTGATTACATTAGGCTTTGTATAGAGCAAAAATATTAATGTATAGTTTAGATAAATCCTATGATGTTGATAGTAAGAGCTCTTCATATTAAAATGATTTTCTTTAATTTAATTATCTACTTTTATTTTATTCTAATTTATTCTTTAAACGTTTATTTAGAACTTAAGTCTTACTGAGCCTTTTGCTTATGATTTCTACTGTTTTACTTTTCCCCTTCCAGATGGTTTGTAGTACGCATCTGAATAGATTGCTGCTAGTTTACTCGTAGACTCTGTAAGTTGCTTTAGCTATCTGTTTTTATCAAGGCATATAACAATAAGACTTTGATCATAATCTTTGATTTATGATTATTAGACTGTGGTTTGGTTGTATTTCTTTTTATGTCTTAGTTATGTATGCACTATTGTGGGTCTGGTGGGACCCAGACAGAATTTGATGGATTTTTAGTTTTCTAATGACTTTAAGGTTAATTCAGGAATTTCCCCTCTTACGTCGTGTTTAAATATTAATTCTAAATTTGTTTTGTCATTTTATATTTTCTTAAACATGTTAAAAAAGGGCAATCCCTGATATTGAATTAATCTCAATTAATTTTTCTTAGTTAAAATGTTACGTCGCCACCCTGGTTTAGGGGTGTGACAGGAGGTAGGCATTAGAACGGTGGGTTGTTTGGTGGTGTGTGTTTCACGAGAAAGAGTGTGAAATATGTTATGTAATTTTTATTCAATTTACTTTAATTTTTTAACGAAAATAAAAATTATTAATATTTTCCTAAGTATCGTTGATATTGAGCCATGTGCTATGCAAGTGGTCTCTTCGTTCCCATTGTTAATAGCTTTTCATTAGTTTTGGGACAAAAATTGACAAAATTGGTCGAAAACTGACCTCCCATGCGATTCTAGTGGTTGATTTCAGAAGGCCTTTTTTTGGTCGGTCGCCAACCGGCCGACTCCAAGGTTAAGACAATGTATTACATTAGAAAATATATAATATATAACAAAACTAATGAACTATTAATAAACTTCCATTAATCAGAGCAATACTCTAAGATGCCACACTAGAAATCCAGCAGGGAAGAGAAACAGTCCAACTCAAGAACTCAGCCCTATTAATACAATGCTGGGCTAATGAGCTACCACGTTTGTAGATCGAGGAGAAAATTACATACATGGTTCAAAGTAGTCAGGAAACAACAAATATCATTAATCAACACCCCATAAAGTCCATGAAACTCCTTTGCCTTTATGCAATCAATAACTCGGCTAACATCTAACTCCGCTGAAGCGATCCTCTAACCATTCTCGAGAGCAAAAGCTAGACCTTCTCTGAGTGCGTGGCATTTGGCAAGAAAAGGGGACGCCCGATGAGTCATGAACTGCACCTCCCACTGTGAAGAAATCCAACGTCTCCACAACAGCGACATTAACATAGAGTTTCAGCGAGTTCGGCGGGGGTGCTCTCCAATTGATAGTTTGCAAACTAAGAGGGTAAGAAAGAGTTGAATTTATCACCTGGCATTGTTGAAACTCCCTCAAGAAAGTTTAGAATCTTCAATTATGACCTTAGCACTTTCGGAGCAATGATTATGGTATATATTGTTTCTATCCTTCTATAACACCCATGAAACCATGCAAACAATATTCGAGCTCCTGTGATGAAAGCGCTTTGAGCATACGGAGGCAAACTCCTGCACAGATCTTTGCTTGCACACTAAAAACCGAGGGGAAGGTAGGAAATGTGCCAAACCTCTGTTACAACTTCATAGTCACATAAAGCGTGAAAGGTATCCTTTGAGTGAGCTCCACATCGGGGACAGAAGGTGCTGTAGTCAATCCCCCGTCGGCGAATATTGTCTAGAGTAGGTAACACATCATAAAAAGCCCGCCAGATAAAATGCTTTACTTTCCCAATATCTTAATATTCCAGAATTTCTACCACCACGACTTATCAAGCGGACCAATTTAATGCATGAGAATCAAGAAGCTGAGACAATTTACTTGTGTAAACAATTGAGTGAAGCTGCAGAAGCTTGCGAGGTAAGGGTCAATTTGCTTTCAATGCATGCTAAATTAGAATAATAAATCAGAATGGGACAACATGCAAGATCTCTCTCTCTCTCTACACACACACACATATATATACATATCAAAATACAAAGAATTAAGCAAGATGCACGCCCTTCAATTATACGTATTTGATCTTCCATAGAAAAAAAGATAAATAATCAATCCCTCTTTTTTAAATCATATAATAAAATAATGAAACTGGGAAAAAAAAATATGCTTCATTTGTTTAACATGAGCCCATGGATTGAAAGATTGACGTTTCTATTGATATTTTTAGATAATTTCTGTATTTTGAATGTGCCAATATGAAAATAGGGTTGTCGTATCATTTTCAAAGAATATCTGGAAATTTTCGTTAGAAATATCCAAGGATATTGATATTTTGATAGAAATATCGATTTCTATAAAAATTATAGTGTTAAATGACAAAATATTTGAAAATTTTACATAAATTTCCACAGATATATCGGTGAAATATTGACAAAATATTTATGCTTTATATGTATTTCTTTAATTTACTTTTGAAATGTTATCAAATTTATGTCTTTTTTTTATTTACTTTTTAAGGTAGTCTTTCATAAATTTACTTTTCAATGTTATAAATTCATGTTTTTTATCTACTTTTTACGTATAGTTTGTAATCGTTTGAATCATGATGAACTTTATTTGATGAGATGGCCAAATCTGTAAGGTAATAAGATTGAAGGAGAACTGAAAGAGTGGAGAATTTGGTATTATTTCTTACTTCATAGTAGGGGTGTTCATCAGTCGGTCTTCATCAGTTTTTGGTCGATCGGTTTTCGATCGATGATGATTAGTTTTGAGAAAGCAAAACCAAAAGCCGATCAAATAGTTAGGGAGTTGGTCAGTTTTTGTCCGACAACGGTCAATTTTGTAGCAGTTGATTTTGGTCTATTTTCGACAAGAGTAAGCCTAAATACTAAAAGTAATCCATCATTTTTAGAGCAATAACGATATTTATTTAGTCCAAATCTAATTTTTTAAAGAAGTCTAAAACATCAATATGAGAACACTAATGTATGAGTTAAGTAATTTAACTACAACTCATTTAAATGTAAAAATTCTACTTTTTGTTCATATATTAATATATATGTATATATAAAATATTTATAATTTTTGGAAGGGTAAAAAAGCGCTTCTAAAAACCGACCGTCAACTTTTTTTGGGCATTTAGTTTCTGACTAACTCAGGCGGCTTTTATTTTTAAATCTATTTTGTCGATTTTTTCGGTCAGTTTTTAGCTCTTTTTTTAACAACCTTTTTTTTAGCTCATTTTTTTAACAACCCTACTTCACAGTAACTTTACTTCTTAGCATTAGAGAGATAGTATGTAGGGATCAAGAGATATATATAGCATGTTTAGAATTATATAAGAAACTATTTAAATTTCATCTTGAAATCAATATTATTTTAACTTAGAAGGTATTCCAAATACGTTTGAACTTCCTAGAAGTTCTTTATGGTATTGATGTTTTCTTATGTTGTTGATATGCATGTAGAATACTTTTATTAGGATGCTTTTAACTATTTTACTATTTGAGATCAAATACTTATCATTTATCATATTATGATAATTTTTTACCATTCATACTTATCATATACTTAGTATTTTGGATGAAACTTTCATCTAAATTATACATTATTGGCAATTTTAAAGTTTCTTAAAGTCTCATTTAAAAATAAAGCCTTTTAAAATGACTTTTTGTATTTTACGTTAATTTTTACTAATATTGATATTTCTATCGATATTTCAATAAAATCTAAGTAGTCAATATTTTCTTCCTTGCACAAGCCTCACCACTTCCACACTTCACTAAACTGAAGAAAGAGATATGACACCAGAGTTACGGAGAATGTGTACTGAGGTTTTTTATTTACGCGCATGTTAAAAAGTGTGTTTGGCTATTTTCTTTTTCTTTAAAGCATATTAGTGGAGAGAACGAAAGAGATTATGCCATGTGCACAGTGTATATTAACTCATTGATTGGTTTATGTTATTGCTTTTCTGAAACATGATTGCTTTTAATTTCTTGCTTGGTTACTATAGTTAAAAACCGACCGAAATCAACCGTCAACCAAAAACCGACCGAAATCAACCGCCAACCAAAACTGATCGTCATCTGTCGAAAACTTACTGACTCTCAGACTATTCGATCAGTATATTGGTTGTACTTTTAAAATCCAATAGAAACCGATCGATATACTTTTTTATTATTTTTTTTTTCTTGGGGGGAAAGCTCATCTGGTTTTGAGGTTCCACGTGATTATGTTTTCGTGCTCTTTGCCTTCGAGGCCACTTTTTCATTAGAATATTCTTTTCCTCATTGTGGGTCCTCACCACCCCTTGTAATACACGGACATTTGACATGTTATCATCTTGCTGACAAAACTTTGAACGGCGGGAATGAATTTCTAAATTTCAGAACCAACCATGGCCAACCATAGCAACAAAAATTACATAATTTGAAACTTTAAAAAATGGATTTAACAAAAAATCGACTGTCACAAAAAGTACTATCACCCGCAGCAGTTGTTGAATACTTGTTTATTTGGAATAAATCTATACCTTTAAGTTTAGTCATTCTCAATTTATTTTTTTTATTTTTAAAATAGTATAAAAATATCTTTTAAATTTGAAAAATCTTATAATTTTCTCTTTGACAGACGTTATGAATCAAAATAAGTGCAAAATACACCTATTCTTAAATAGTAAAATTAATCTAAAAAAACTTTCTTCATCAACAAGCTATCATAAAGTTTTACATTATGAACACTAGTCGTTCCTAAATTTTAGGGTGTACTTTCGCTTTGTCCACGTAAACTTTAAAAATCATCATTTTACTCTGCAACTTTTAAAACTGCCTACTTTATCTCTTGAATTTTGAAAATCATTATTTTACCTTTGAACTTTCAAAGCTCCTCATTTTGTCTCTTAAATTTTTTATTTTTTATTCAAATAAATAGAATTAAGCCTATATGATTTACACGTGGGTAACTTGTAAAGGCAAAATCTCTAAAGTTTTGTTTCACGTTAATACTATCACTCAATGCCTTTTTTTTTTTTAATCTGAACTCTCATTTAGGAACCATTTACCTGTATATTTCTTCTCGTTTTTAATGCGTAACTCATTTAATAAGTTAATATTGTTCACCAATATTTGAATTTAAATACTAAAGAAGATAAGTTACACATTAAAGATAAGGAGATATAGACGAACGATATCAAGAAGAATAGACTCTTCCTAAATGAGAGCAGATTAAAAAAATGTTAAATGAGAGTGTAAATGTGAA
>CAMOHE010043524.1:0-17091 GCA_946598075.1 Artocarpus hirsutus | reverse complement strand
AATATTATTTTACTAGTCCTTTCCCTTTCGAGAACATACTAAAAAAAGGAAAAATATAGGAATATTCATTAACAAAATCGGGTAACCCCTATATATTCTCGAAAGGGAAAGGACTAGTAAAATAATATTGCCTATGTATATTGATCGAAGCCTATTGTTTAGGTTATTGGTTATATAGGGGTTACCCGATTTTGTAAATGAATATTCCTATATTTTTTCCTTTTTTAGTATGTTCTCGAAAGGGAAAGGACTAGTAAAATAATATTGCCTATATATATTGATCGAAGCCTATTGTTTAGGTTATCGGTGCTTAAGATAAGAGTCAAATTGCAAGTAACAGAGAAACAAATCATCCCACTAATTTTCCAGGAAAAAAAATCTATTTTTTTAATTTTTGTTTTCTTAAGTAAGCTTTCATTTTCTTATTAACCGAAAAAAAGTGTTTATTTTCTTATTATCATTTCTATGAGTTTGTCAACGTCAATGAAGTTAATTACAAATAATTAGATATTATGCATGTATTGCTTTTGGTGCAAATTCTTAAACTGGTTCCTATTGGTTAAATTAATTCTTGAGCCAACCAGGACAAGGAGCTTAAAATGTTGTTGATTATATAAAAAAGTTTTTATGGAAACGAACCTTGCTTACTAAGAGATGTTCTTTGAATCAATAGATTATATTAAAAAGTTTTATACATCTAACGAAATCTTTAAAGTTCGTCAAAGACTTCAGTTTCAACTCATCAGTTCTAACGGTAGACGATATAAAACTCTCAACAATTACAATAAAAAATAAAAAATTATTATAGTATAACGTATCAAACGGCCTATAAATATACTTTATGTTCACATTGAATGGATTAAACTTTTTTTTTTTATTTTGATTTCTCACTGAATCATTTTTTTATTACTATAGAATTAAAAAGAAGAGAGAGATTAATTTAAGTAACTAATAATTTTTTTTTGTCCTCCTTTCGATCATTATTGTCGTATCGATAAGCACTCAGCAAAAGGACGGGGCAAAAAAGAAAAGGTGGGAGAAAAAACCTCAATCATTCGTCGTCCTTAAAAAGATGAAGAGAAAAAATCCAGTACCAGTCAAACTTCAAACAGAAAAACAAAAACCATTGAATCTGTCTTAAAAAAAAAAAAAAAAAACCTGATTCCTTACCGCCAGATTAACGTGATAAATGTGTTCATTATAAGACGAATAATAAATGAAGCAAAGTAAAAGAAATATTTAAAAAGGGATATTTATTAAAACTAATACAGCAAGAATTTTTCTACATAAATGTACATTTACTACTCTAATCAAAGTAGACAACATTCATTATTTGGTAATTACGATACAATGAAACCCACAAAAGAAATAAAAAATCTGTTTTCAATGAGCAGCTTTAATTTTGGCACAATCTATTTAATTTTAGAAAATTGGACTTATCCCAAATTGATCCATTGAATTCCCACAGAAAAAAGTGGTGTAAATCGATCTCAAAAAATTAAGTAAAACGCAATCAATCCAAAAACTCTAGATTTTTTTTAATAGAAAAAAAAAACACTTAAGCTTCAATAATTAGGAAACGACAATGAATGTCAATACTCTTTCCACTTCAAAGTTGATTCTTTGAACTTTCCCCAAATCACCCCTGGCACCTACATGTAGTCGACCTAAGAGTAAAGGGTAATTTTGTCCAAAAGATTATTAGAGATTTTTTTTAAACGATTAATTAATTTAATCTTAATCAACAATTAATATGGTCTAGAGAGAGAAAGAAATTGAGAGAGAAAGGACACAACCACAAACGGGCAAAGAGAGAGAGAGAGAGAGAGTGTCTGGGTCGTGCACAAACGAGGGGGGCATTAGTAGTGCCTGTAGAAAAGGAAAGAGAGAAAGGAGAAGAAGAAGAAGAATTTATTAATAAGGGCTTCTCAGCAAAATCCAAGAACTCAAATGAAAGTTGGGGCATGGGTGTTCTTCTTTTTTTCTTCCCAGAAGATAACAACTCTTCCACGACCGCCATTAATGTCGACAAGAACAACAATAACACAGACAAATTATTCTCTTCATCTTCGTCTTCATCGTCCTCATCTTCTTCGATGACTGGTAATGTTAATGCGAGTATGATAAGGAGGAGCAATTCGAACCGTCTTCTGAGCAAAGCACAATCCACCATTTCGATTTGCGCTCTCCTCGTCTTCATCACTCTCCTCCTCTTCGCTCTCTCCACCTTCGAGCCGAACAACCACAACCACCACCGACAGTACTCGCACGACCAAATTGCCAATTCTAGAAGGTTCCTCGGAGAGAATAAGCCGAAATCGGGAGAAGATTATTGGTGGTTCTACAGAATGTGGAGGAAGCAAAAACCAAAGATCAAATTGAGATCGGCTTCTGGTTCTGGTCAGCATCCTCAGACGGCTCTTCAAGGTTTGGGAACTCTGTATAGGCGTGGGTCCAGAGCCATGGCCGATCTCGCCGTCGCTCACGTCTCGGAAGACGTCGCCGAAGACGAGCTTCGCTTGTTCCTCAGAGCTCTTCACAGGTCCGGAGTCACCGCTCGAGCCGACGTCGTTTTGCTCTTCGCTCCTTCTTCTCCTTCTTCTACTTCCAAGTTTGACTCGGTGATTCGCGACGAGAACGAGTCGTTTACGGAACTCGTTCGCCGTCAGAAAACGACGACGTTATCGTCGTCCAAGAATGTCAAGACGACGCCGTTTGGGTTCGACTTGGCTCAGTTCAAGGCCGGGAAGAAGGAGGCCGGAGAGCCTTTATGGGGAAAACGTGTTCGGAGCCTTTCTGGGAACAACTCGGACGAGTCGACTGAGAAGCTGAGTTATGGGTCGGTGGTTGGTTTCGAGGCCTCGGAGTTGGACCCGGAGAGCTCGCTCTCCGGTTTTTTAGACCACGTTCCGATGAGTTTGAGAAGGTGGGCCTGTTACCCGATGTTATTGGGCCGAGTCCGCCGCAATTTCAAGCACATAATGTTGGTTGACGTCAAAAATTTAGTCCTACTCGGTGACCAACTCGCCCTGGTCAGGAATCGGAGCCCCGAGTCGGTTCACCTTTTCGCGAAGTCGGAAGGTTCTAATTCCAAGCATGGGAGGCGAAACTCGGACAAGACTCAACCCCATTCCACCGTTAACTCGGCTGTTATAACGGGTGGGGCCCGTGGCATTCGGAGATTTTCGAGCGCCATGCTGACGGAGATCGTCCGTGCCGCGACGGCAGCTCAGCACAAGAGGAAGAGCCCGGTGACCGAGTCGGGCATTTTGAACCAACTCGTCGGGAACGAGTTCTTGCTTCAAAACGTGAAGCTGGTCAAATCGTTCGACTCGGTCCCGGACGTGAGTGAACTCAGCCGCAAGTCCGTGTCGTTTTCAGGACCCAATGTCGTTCAGCGTGGTAATACTAATAGTCATGATTTTAAGTCTCTTATTATGAAGCATATTTGTTCTTCTGAAGTTGATTCTTCTGTTTACAAGGATTGCTTAGCAAAAACATAGAATAAAGGAATAAGCAAACAAAAAATAGGAAAATTTTAATAAATGTTGCATAATTTTTTTGTTTTTCTATTTTGTTTTCCACCGTCGCAAGTTTTGTTCTTCAATGTATATAATATTTCGGGGGATATAAATTTTGTCGTTTCTTTTTCCATGCTCAATGTTTAATGTCCTCACTTTTGTTCAGAATGATTGACTTGGCTTTAAACAGATATCAAATCTAAAACTACAATCACCAAAAAAAAAGAAAAAGAAAAAGAGAGAACTCTAATAAGAAAGTATGAAAAGAATATGTATTGGATTTTGTTTTAATGTTATTTTAATCTGTTTTAAGGCAAGAACTTGGACAAAATGTTATAGAGTCAACAATAGATTGTTACCCATATTCGATTGAGTTAACATATTCATTTTTTTAATATAGATAGGTGGGAAATTAGGAAATAAGCATTTTTTTTCCTAATGGTCAATGAAAGGTTACAAATTAGCAATTATTGACTTTTATTTGGTACTATTGGAACTTTAGCAAGCATTACTCGTGTTACTGGGCTGTCCTTAGGCCTTGGCATGCAGATAAAGATTCTTTTGCTTTCTGACTGACCAATATGAAAAGAAAGAGAGACGGGCTTTCATTATTAATGTCAATTTTTTTTGCCTTTTTCTTTAAGGACTTGAAGTGGTGAAAATTCAAAGTAGAACTCTTGGGTAAGAATTTTTTGGTCTTGTTTGGTGCTTGTTTTTAGAGAGAGAGAAAAAAGTGAATGAGAGTTAGAGAGAGAAAGAGAGTCTGTTCATGGAGGGAATGTGAGGCAACTACGCGCAGGGAGCTGGGGAAAATGCATTGACGAAACCCATGTGCTTGTGATCTTTCTCGCCGCGTTTGAGTTTAATTTTTCTTCTTTTTCTTTTTATTTTTTCCTTGGCTTTAAAAAGCGTACATAAAAGGCAGAGAAAACGTGTTATTTTTTCCGCTTTCACTTTTGCCTCCCTCGCTTAAACACACCCTATTTATTACTAACCCACTTTATTCAGAGCTTTTTTAAATTAAAAAAAGAAAAAAAAAACAGCCCACTTTTTTTATTTTTTATTTTTTTGCCCTTTTGACTACTACAAGTGGTTTTAGCACCTTTCAACGTGACAAACAATGTACAAATTGGCCAAATTAATATCATGGAGAAATATGATATCTGTTGTCAAATTGAACTATGGCATAGGTGTGATCGATCAATTCTGGTTAGATAGTGTGTTGTATTTTCAGGCATTAGATGATGGTCAATAAATTTCTAAACTATTGATTTTTTTGTTTAAGTCTTTTTTGTTTGACAAAAACAACTCAAATTATAGCTTTTCAAATTTTTCATTACGCGTACGATGTAATTAGAAAATGATTGATTATGTCGTAGTCTTCTGCACGCAATCGATCAATTCTAAGTGCGTTGTATTTAGTGTTAGACTTCTGAACTATTGATTTTTTTTATCAGGTCTTCCTATTTGACAAAAATAACTATAGGCCTACAAAAATACAACGCACTTACAACAAAAATGATTTCCTATTTGACTAAAACATAACCATAGCAAGAACGTTGTATTTAAATTAAAACTTTTAAAGCAAATCAAGTGTCCAAACAAGCTTTAAATTTATAACTTGTTTGGTATAAGAGTTCAAAACTATTTAATCTATGGGCCTACAAAAACATAAATTTAGTATGCGCAATAAAAAAATGATTCAAAACGATGAGAATGTTCAAAATGAGACAAATTTTTAGTTTTGAGAACTCAACTCCCCTTCTTCCCTAAGTTCTTAATATTTTGAATTATTCTCTATAATGAACAAAACATTTTCTTCTCGTATTCCTTCATACACTATAGTTTTTAAAACACTAATTTTTTTAATATAATGTTCTATTATCGTTTTAAACTTTGCATTTCAAAAATAAGTTTAAAACCACCAAATCACATACGTCCAAACCACAAAATTTTAGAACACACCAATTCGAACCCATGTATCAAACTGGCTATTAGTTTCTTATGAAATGACCTTCATTAAGCTTGTAAATTAATTAATCAAGGAAAAGTGTCTCGTGATTTCTACTCCCAATGCTGATCCTTTTTTTCCTTTTCTATTATGAAGCCTGACATATCAAATATACCCTTTGGTTGACTTTACAAATGAGGGTGTTTCTCTGTGACCTTACATTTAGGAGCCGAGGCATCATACATTAGTTGTTTTGCCTTCATTTTTACTTTTTAGTGCTAATTGGACATGTATGGGGTCATGTTGTCCATTCACTGCTGCTGAGATATGCTACATGCCGTGGCTCTTCCAAAATTTGCCAGAAAAGAAATTTTTAATTGTGGACTTTTTAATGGGTGAGGTGGAGATCGTGCCAAGTTACCATGTTCATGTTTTATTTTAGGTTGCAATAGATATTAGAGAGTTTGCAGTGAGATTCACATTATTTAAGTGTGGAATGAATAGGTCTATTCCATGTTCAAGGACTGACAAAGCAATCTTAGTTCATAAAATTGGGTTTTAGAGTAACTATTACTAGAGTAAGACATGATTGTGTTTCATTTTTTTTTTTTAAATGCATGTGCAATCCAAATTTCAGTGGTTGGACGAGGTTTAAAAATGATTTCTATCTTCTTTTGACTTTTTATCAAGTGTTGGCTGATAGTTTTATTTTTGACGTACTTAAATAATTTTTTTCAGACATCCATGAATTAAAAAACTAACTTGTATTTACATTTCTTCTAATATTTGCGATATTTTTATCATGATCACCATCACCATCATCAACTACTATTATGTACATATAATTATAACGAATTATGTGATAGGTATAACAAGAAACTATTGATAATATATATTTTTAGCAATGAGAGTAAATTTAAGTGTAAATTTATCTATTAAATCAAATGAAATTCATATCAAATTAAATAAAATATGACAATTTAATAGCATGTTCAGCTCGTTTTCAAAAAATTCTCCATCTCTTTCCAGTCAAGGCTACCCTCGTGATACGTCACTTTCTGTGCAAAGTATCAAGAAAGTAATAAAAAAAAAAGGTCAATTGAAGTTACTGGCCGAAGGGAAAAACACATAGACAACAAACAAGAAGTATGATACTTGGCACAACATATGAAAAAAAAATTGCTTGTGAGATGAAAATAAATTTCCTATAAAAATACCGCCATTAGGTTTATCCTAGAAGCTAATTGCTACTGCGGTTTGAAATAATTACCACAAAAGATGTTTAGGAATATATACTCAAATTCTTGAGGGTAATTTTGGCTCAACATTCACTCTAATTTTAAGAGCTATAAAAACTGTGTGATGGTATTAGTATTCTTTACCTTGGTAAATTATTGTACTGATAGAATTAAGTACTAAAAAGTAGGATGAGATTTCTATCAGGGATATGAATATTTAAGAATATACGAGTTTGATAGGGTGAGTATAAGAGTTACTAAATAGGGTATAGCGTGTGTATGGGGCCTTATATTATCCCCGAAGTCGGAGCATGAGGGCTGGAAACTCTCCTGGTGCTCAACTGACCAGATGTATTATACATATACTTCTAGAATTTATTTATATACACATAAAATAAGGGTTAATTACATAACTATACCTCCAAATTTTAATTATTTTTCAATTTATCCCTCCGTTTTAAGAAACTATAAAAGTATCATTTGAATTTAAAAAACTTGTTTTAATTGTATTCATCCCTGACTTTTTGGACAAAAAAATATGAATATAAAACAAACATACTCTTAATTAGATCGAGCTTATTTTTAAAATATATTTTTCTTCTTGAGAAAATATTTAAAAATATTTTAACATTTAAAAAAATCATAAAACTTAAGAACTTTTTCTTGAAATTTGATATTTTGTTTTGAGAGTTTTTAAGCTTTTATTTCCATAGGATTTTTTTCATAACTGGTTAAAGATAATTATGTCGTTCTGTTTGATTTTTTCTATATAAAATTGAAACAAGTTTTTCAAATTTAAAGAATGCCTTTGTAGTTTTTAAAAATAGAAGGACAAATTGAGAAATAATTGAAACTAGGTAGTATAATTATGTAATTAACCCCATAAAACAAATATATGTTAAATATGTTTTATCTTCTTTAAAAATAAGTTGATTTTATAAGATATTAATCGCAATGTTTCTGAATTTATATTTAACTTCACAGAACTCACTTAAGGTCGCAAGATGTATATTTTTTTAGTTAATCAATAAATATAGGTAGAGTAAGAAATGCTTTTCCAATGGGATTTCCCGACTTTGTCTCCTCTCAAGTAAGATGGGGCATAGGGATAGGCATAGGGGCAATAGAGAGGGTGTAAGAGGGGGTGGGAGAAATATACACGTTTTTGTACCATCTGAAGATCATCCCTACCAAAAATTGATGCAACATACTCCCATTAAAAAAAAAAAAAAAAAAACTACCCAATTGTCTATTTTTCATTACTATTTAGTACTAACTATTACTAATATATTATTACTAGGAAAAATAGGCCCATATTTTACTCTTGGACAAATGGAAAGGCAACATGTTTGTAGAGTGTTGAGTCCAATCAGACTGTTTAGCATTTTTGTTGCACAAAATATTTTCTACAATGGGACTAAAAATAATGAGGGAACAAGTATTGCTTCAAAAGTTCTAAAGGACATGTAACTAGTTATGAATAGTTGGGAGCTATGATTGTTAAATTAATGACAATGACATGATCTTCAATCAACATCCCATTAAAAAGGATTATCAATATCAAAGAAAGACATTCCACTAAAAAAGAAGGGGGGAAAAAGCAAAGGAATTAATGTGAAAATGAAATTCAAGTCCAATTAGAGGTTAGTGCTAGTATCAATATTCCCAAATTTTACTTTGGATGCTACCCTTAGTGTTAATCATATCCAGACTGGAATGAATCCTTTTCTACCCCAAAAAAAATCCTATCCACCGACACCCTAAATGGTGCCACGTATCACCAATTATTTAGAGTGGACAATCACCACTCTTTTCACATTCTTGGGGGCCCCCATTGGGTGAAAAAAAAAATTATTAATTTCTTTAAGGCGATTTGCAAATTGCAAATATGCAGCCCCACGTTTTTTGTCTCATGAAAGGTGATAACGGCTGGTGAAATGGCAGATTCTGAAGGTGATAGGATCTATGGGGCTTTTGAGTGGACCGTATCAGAAATTGTAACCAAGAACAACCGGACACTAGCTGGGCTCCACGTGCTATTCCTTCTTCATACTGACGTGGAAGATTGCTAGCGAACTGTGTTTTGGTTCTTTGATTGGCTTCATTCTAACACATTTTCCTTGAGATGAATTGCTTTTCTTTTCTTTCTTTTTTTTTTTTTTTAATTTTTGGGTGACAAAAAAAGAAGAATCTTGAGATGAATTGCCTGTACCACTCTCAAAGATGTTTAGGGGTCATTACCATGTAAATGCCATCATTTTTCTCATCTTCAATCTTTAATTATAAATCAGTTATATAGACACCAAAGATTTGATTAATAAATGTCTAAAGGTCTGTTTGGTTCATTGATTTGAGCAAACGTTTAAATTTTTATGAATCATTGTGAAAATGTTTAAATTGTGGTTCAAGAATAAACTTGTTTTGCTAGACTTAGAAAAATATTTGTTTTCAAAAATACCACATGAATTATGCTATAATTAAGTGGCATTGTTTAATTATGCATAAACGGAATAAAGATTAGGGTCGGAATAAGTTGTTTACTTATATTATAAGATTCAAAATCGAAGTCATTTTAAATCTCATTCACATATTTTCTTAAACCCAAGATCAAAATGAACTAAAAGTAAATTTTGTATTTTCTATCTAAAAAGAGTTATGTACTTATAAAATAATGTTAATCATAATTAAAAACTATTGTATTTATTATAAAAAAAAGTAATAAAAATAAGTTGTGTAAATTTATAAAAAACAGAAAAGTGTAAAAAAAAATTTACAATATATAGCAAGTTAAAAATAGTGTCAAAATTAAAGTATATTAGTTTATTTGAATAAATTTTGAATTGTACACTTAAAAATTAATAATAACAATTAAAAATAAGTAATGTAATTTTATAAAAAATTAAAAAGTGTAAAATTTTTTTACAATATATAGAAAATTAAAAATAGTGTCAAAATTAAAGTATATTAGTGTATTTCAATAAATTTTGAATTGTATAGTTAAAAGCTAGTAATAATTAAAATAATTGTTATAATATTAGATAAATAACATAGTAATAGTATATATTGTTTGTAATTTGGTTTGAGGTAGAAATTTGATATTACCATGAAGATTTAAAGTCCCAATAGAGGGATTTTTTAAGTTATGTGGGGTCATCAATTCCGTTCTCATTCTAAAATACAAACGAGTAAGTAAACATGTGACTTCTTATGAGTAAACAAGCTAAACAATATTTAGGTAGGTTTGGATTTTCCTTCATATGCAATTAACTTACGCAATCTATAATAATATAGTGGAAGTATTAGTACTTTTTTCTGTAGAATTGCAACACATCATTTTTTTTTTTTTTTTTGATAAAGATCGTATATCGTTATTTTTGTATGTACATCTATTTTACTTTTTCAGCACTGAAATAATGAAAAAAAAAAAGAGATTTAAATTGTTGAAAAAAATACATCAGCAGTCCCATGATAAGAGGTGCAAAATTTTCAGAGAATAGGATTGTTTTTAAAGCTCATTTAAAAACTAAAAGAATAGGTTCATATACATTTCAACAAAAGAAAAAGATACATTATTTTTCTTTTTTTTCCTGCTAGAATCAATCCTATCTTTAAGTATCTTAATTACTATCCTCATGAACTTAAATATATAACTCAATATATTGAAAACAATTCATAAACTCACTAAATATTTAATTGAGTTTGTCTCAACTGGCGAAAAAATAAGTAGATAATCATTATGAATTATAATTAGTCTACTGTTATGTGCGAATATCATTTTAGTTTAATTTCTGTTTTGGTGCCTAACTCACACACCCACTAAATACTTATTGAGTTAGGATTAGTTTCACATGCACTAATTAATTATAAATATTACACTATTATCTGTCGATAGCTTAACAGTGGAAATTTGGATGTTTTATATCTTAATGTAGTATACTATAAATATTACTTAATCCTGTTGAATCTAAATTGGCCCACGTGGAGCATTATTATCCACGCTACTATAGAGGGGCAGTTTTTCAAAACAAATAAAAAAAAAAAAAGGAGGAAATTGCCCCTTAATAGCCAAATAACCGTGTGATGGCCACGGTTAATTTAAGGAGCCCCATCTTTTGGTTCCTGAGCACACAATTCAGAGAAAACCACACCATCTAAAGAGAATTGACAGTGCTTAGAAAATCCAAAATAGCAGTGTGAAAATTCGGCCAAATTACAGAGGAAGAAATCAATGGCAGGAGGTACTATGTGATTCACTTGCTTCTGCTTTCATGAGTTTAAATTGTCGTGAATGTTACAATTCAACTAACATTTGGTATCTGAGCCTTTAATACCTCTCCCTTGATGTGTTCAATTTTTGAACATTTTTTTTTCTTTTTCACGATATATATGGTTGTGAAACACCTTTAATTTTCTCTGAAGTTTTTAATCCTTGATACAAGAAAACACTTAGTCTAATGTTTTCTTATTGTTCTGTGATTAAAATCATTGTGTTTGGTTGCATTGATGATATGCAAAGTTCAAGAAAATGGCCATGTAAACGTTTTTTTGATCAATGTAAATAATTCGTTAATTATGTGTTTTAAATTAGAAAATCATCAAGTTATTGATTTCTAAGCATTTTGCAATTTAAAACGGCTCAAAACGATGTCGGAATTACTGGAAATCGTCGGATTTTCATACAGGTTGAAACCGGATCACAACCGGGTCAGATGACCCAGCTAAAAGTAGAAGACGACTTAAACGACAAGTCGTTTTTCCATTTTGGATGGGAAAACGACATGTCGTTTGGTCCGGAGAAGCTGTCCCCTTCACAATGAAAAATGACACGTCGTTTTTCCATTTTGAGGAAAAACGACATGTCATTTATGGGCGCCAGAAATTAAAAAAAAAAATTTAATTTGCAGTAATTTCATGGGAAATTAATTTTGTTCATTATGTGCTGAATGTTTATATTTATGTGCACAATTTTGTTGTTGTCGTTGTGAAATAATTTTGCAAATATGTTATGCATAATTAATGTGCTAATTTAATGTTATATGTATAATTTTGCATTTTATTATACATATTATTAAGTTATGACATTTAGCGCAAATTTAGATTTTGTTCATAATTTTTTATATTGCCTATAAAATATGCAATTGTACATAATAATCTTATGAACAAAATTAAATGTCTTAGTGATCCATATGATTTTGAATAATTAGAGCTTAGTCACAGCACTTCTAATTATGCAAAATTATATGTTAATTGGTTTAGGATCACATTTGGTTAATGATATTTATTGCAATTAGATGTACTCAATATAATAAACTTTATCCCACAAGAATTTTTATTATATTAGTATGACTAATTGGGATAAAATATCAGATTGTATTTTCTAATTTACCTACAGGAATTAGAAAAAGGGAACATAATTTAATAGTTTTATCATACAGTAAAATGAATCTAATTGAATTAAAACTTTAGCCCACACGCAAGTTTTATGTAATAGATTCATGATTTTATGCATGATTTACGTTAGTAAAGCATGATTTATGTCCATTAGTCTCAATATTTTGGATCATAAGCATGTTTGTTTTAATTATACAGTCATACAACTTGTGAATTTCTCTAATGTTTGATGTGATATCCCTGAGCTAAAATGGAATAACTATAAGGTCTGAAAGGAGAAAATTCTCCTTTACTTGGGGTGGATGGACATTGATTATGCTATAAGGAAGGACGAGCCCGTAATTACTGAAACTAGCACTCAGGATGAGATTGCACTTTATGAGCATTGGGAGAGATCTAATCGCCTTAGCGTTATGTTTATAAAGACAAAGATCTCTACTGGCATACATGATTCCGTCGAATAGTATGACAAGGTCTGGGCATTACTGAAGGCCAATGATGAGCAGCTTGAAACTTCAGATAAGACACTTGCCAGCACCCTAATAATGCAGTTCTCGTCCTTAAGGCTCACCAGTGTAAGAGGTGTGCGTGAACACATCATGGAGATAAGAGACATAGCGGCTTAACTTAAGAATCTTGAGGTAGATATGTCTGAGTTTTTTCTGGTGCACTACATTTTGAACACCCTTCGAAAGCCATATGGGCCCTTTAAAATTTCTTACAACACACATAAAGACAAATGGTCAATCAATGGACTGCTGACCATGTGTACTCAAGAAAAAGGGCGGCTTATAATGGAAATGGGTGAAACTGCACTGACAACGACTAAAGGAAAGAGTTAGAATCAAGACTAGAATCAAGCCAAAGATAAGAGAAAAGCTAAAATACCTTCCAAAGTTGTCATTAAGAAGGAATCCAAGTGTTTCTTTTGTAAAAGGAAAGGACACATGAAGAAGGATTGTAGGAAATTTCAGAGTTGGCTTAAAAAGAAAGGTAATCCAGTCTCATTTGTTTGTTATGAATCTAATATGGTTGATGTATCTCTACTTGCTTCATACAAAGGACGAAGCATTGGATGCCTTTAAAGTTTTCAAGGCTGAAGTAGAGAAACAATGCAGAAAGCAAATTAAGATCATGAGGACAGATAATGGTGGTGAATATTACGGTAGATACACCGAAGATGGTTTGTGAAGTTTCTTCAAGAGCATGAGATAGTTGCCCAATACACCATGCCTGGTTCCCTAGAACAGAATGGTGTAGCAGAGAGAAGAAACTGAACATTAATGGACATGGTACAGAGTATGCAGAATAGCTCTAATCTTCCTAAATCCTTGTGGACTAAAGCTCTTAAAACGGTTGTGTATATATTAAATTGAGTTCCAACCAAGGCTGTTCCAAAGACACCATTTGAATTATGGAAAGGTTGGAAACCAAGTTTGCGATGTATACACGTTTGGGGATGTTTGTCTGAAGTAAGAGTGTACAACCCACAAGAGAAGAAGCTAGATCCGAGGACCATTAGCAGGTATTTCATTGGATATGCTGAAAGGTCTAAAGGATATAGATTCTATTGTCCAACTCACAGCACTAGATTTATGGAATCAAGGAATGCCAAGTTTCTTGAGAATGACTTGATTAGTAGGAGCGATCAATTTCGGAACATAGTTTCTAAAAAGATCATACTGAAGCACAACCATCTATATCAAGTGATAGGTTGATTATTGTTCATAACACTCCTATAGTTCAACCGAGTGTTATGCAACCAATCGTTGAAGTTTCACAAACTACTGATAATAATCTAGAAGGTCAAGTTGCTTAAGAACCACCGAAAACAGTTGAGCAACAAGTTGAGCAATAGATTCTGCAAGAAAATATTGAATCAACATTAAGGAGATCTACTAGAGAGAGGAAATCGACAATTTCTAGTGACTATGTTGTGTATCTGCAAGAATTAGACTACAATATTGGAGCTGAAAATGATCTCGATACGTTTTCACAAGCCATGAGTTGCCAAGAATTGAAACTTTGGTACAATGCTATGAAGGATGAGATGGATTCTATGGCATCCAATGGAGTCTAGGATCTTGTCAAGTTGCCTAATGGTGCAAAAGCCATAGGGTGTAAATGGGTCTACAAAACGAAAAAAGACTCATTGGGAAACATCTAAAGATATAAGGCAAGACTCGTCGCCAAAGGGTTCACTCAAAAGGAAAGAATCAACTACAAGGAGACCTTTTCTCCTATATCCAAGAAAGATTCTCTCCTCATCATCTTGGCACTCGTTGCTCATTTTGACTTAGAGTTACAACAAATGGATGTTAAAATAGCATTTCTCAATGGTGAACTAGAGGAAAAGGTTTATATGAAACAACCAAAAGGATTCTCCTCTAGTAATGGTGAGCAATTGGTGTGTAAGCTTAAGAAATCCATATATGGGTTGAAGCAAGCCTCCCATCAGTGGTGTTTAAAATTCTATGATGTGACTTTTTCATTTGGATTCATAGAGAACACCATGGATCAATGCATGTACCAAAAGGTCAGTGGGATTAAAATTTGTTTCCTGGTCTTATATGTGGATGACATTCTACTTGCAACCAATGACAAGGGTATGAGGTGAAACAATTTGTCTCTAAAAACTTTAACATGAATGATATGGGTGATGCATCCTTTGTTATAGGCATAAAGATACATAGAGATAGATATAAAGGCATTTTGAATCTGTCTCAAGAGACCTATATCAACAAAGTTTTGGGGAGATTTTGGATGAAAAATTGTTCACCAAGTTAGCTCTCGTTGTGAAGGGTGACAGATTCAATTTGAATTAGTGCCCTAAAAATGACCTTGAAAGAGAATAGATGCGCAACATTCCATATGCTTCAGCTATTGGAAGCCTTATGTATGCTCAAGTTTACACAAGACCTAACATTGCATTTGCTATAGGAATGTTGGGCAGATATAAGAGTAATCTAGGATCAGACCACTAAAAGGCTGCAAAGAAGGTGATGAGATACCTACAAGGAACCAAAAACTATATGCTTATGTACAGACGGATTGGCAATTTAGAAGTCATTGACTATTCTAACTCTGATTTTGCCGGCTGCATTGATTCACAGAAGTCAACTTCGGATACATTTTCATGCTAGCTGGTGGAGCCATTTCATGGAGGAGTGCCAAACAAACTTTGACTGCTACTTCCACTATGAAGGCTGAGTTCGTGTTTTGTTTTGAGGCTACCTCACATGGCGTATGGATTAGGAGTTTTATTTCTGGGCTTAGGATTGTGGATTTTATCTCTAGGCCATTGAGAATATTTTGTAACAATTCAGCTGCTATTTTTATGGCTAAAAACAACAAGAACGGTAGTCGAAGCAAACACATTGACATTAAGTATCTAGCCATAAGAGAGCATATTAAGGATAAGCAGTGGTCATTGAGCACATAAGCACTGAATTGATGATTGTCGATCCCTTGACTAAAGGCATGCTACTAGTAAAATTTAGGGATCATGTGGATAGCATGGGACTTGGTTCCCTTGTATAATTTGTTGTACTTTGTTGTGAAACTCTATATTTATGATTTTTTCTCATTTCAACTTCAGTTAAGTACACAACTTTATTTCTGAGAAATATCACTAAAGTTTGGACCTAGAATAAACATAGGGTTTGTTCATTAAATCACGTGGGCAAATCTTGAGAGACAAGTTATATTGTAATAAATAGAAGACAATACTCGTCATTTAGAGGACCTATCGCCATGATTTATGTATTTTGTTTCTCATTGCAATAGTTGATGGGATGTATGGGCCAAGTGAGAGAATGTTGAATCTTAATTGGCCCACATGGAGCATTGTGATCCACGCTACTATAGAAGGGTAGTTTTTCAAAACAAAAAAAAAAAAAAAAGGAGGAATCTACCCCTTAACTGCCAAATAACCGTGTAATGGCCACGGTTAATATAAGGAGCCCCATGTTTTGGTTCTTGAGCACACAATTCAGACAAAACCACACCATCTAAGGAAAATTGACAGTGCTTAGAAAATCCAAAATAGCAGTGTGAAAATTCGGCCAAATTACAGAAGAAGAAATCAATGGTAGGAGGTACTATGTGATTCACTTGCTTCCGCTTTTATGAGTTTAAATTGTTGTGAATGTTACAATTCAACTAACAAATCCACTATATCACGTTTTCTTCACATGAATTTTTATCAATTATCATTTCTTAATGCTTAATTAGATGTTGATCAAAATATTACACCTCAGGAAATATCTTGTAGTTTATTTCATTATTATAGTTTTATTTGTTGGACAATACAATTTGATTATGTTGGTGGTTAACAAAGTTAGAAACTTTATTTGGGGTTTTTCACATGAAACTCGGAAAAAGAAGAAGAAGAAGAAGAAGAAGAAAAAAAAGCAATAAGTACATGTGTCTTCATTTACTTGAAGTTCAACGTAGAGGGAGTGTCATTTTGAAATCCAATTCCACATACAATTGGCCATAATCCAGCTAGGAATTATCATTGTCTCTTACAAAACATGGGAATCTACAAACCTTTTTTTTTTTTTGTTTTTTTGTTTTCTCAGATCGCCAAATATAGGCGTTATTACTTATATCGCATGTAATGTGCAATCTGTCTTTCTTGGCCCAAAAAAAATAAAAATTTGAAGACATACACATCTTTTTAAAAAATAAAAAAAAGGGTAAAACAACCTACTGTAGCAATGAGATTGGAAAGAAACCAACCCGCAGAGCAAGAAAGTGAAAAGGGTTAAGAACAGATGAGAGAAGCAAATTAAAAAAAAAAAAAACGAAATACTTGAACTTTTAAGTAATTTTTTAGTATTTCAATTATGGTCTCTTCTCCACGTGGTTCATCACGTGGTTTTGTGATATGAATCACGAATTGAAGGCGTGAACTATAGATGCGCTCTTCATTTCCTCCACAATGTTTTTTTTTTTTTTTTTTTTTTTTTTTTTTTTTTTTTTTTTT
>CAMOHE010043523.1:0-11532 GCA_946598075.1 Artocarpus hirsutus | reverse complement strand
ATGGTTTCCACATTGAACACAAGGACATCGAATTTTATCACCATTTGCATGACTTTTGGCAAAATCCAAGAACTCTTCCACACCATTCACATACTCTTCAGACAATCGAAAATCCCACATCCATTTCCTATCCATTTTGCAATTCCTAAATCAAAATAATAAATAGCAATTATTCAATTAAAATTAATTTCACAATTTATATATATACCCACGCCTACATGCATATATTAATTAATCATAAAGAAAACATCACCCGGCCATCATAAATTAAACAAGTTATACATACTCATTATAAAACGAAGAAATCATACCCATGATCCACAATACAAACTTCACGAAATAAAGAAAAAAATCAACAACTATTTATCAATTTTGGATTAATAATTATACAACACAATCAACAACTATTTCTCACTTTGTACAAAAAAAACTTACAATTTCGGCTGAGATTAAGGAGTGTGGAGGTAGAGAGAGACGACGGCGGCTGATTCGGAAGGGTCTGTGTTTGTATTTGTAAAGTGTGTTTCTGAAATGTACTGTCTAAAAACCGAGGATGGGAAGGGCTTTAAATGAAGCTACCACAACAATTTTTGAAGTAAAACTGTCGTGGTAGAGATCGGAGCTACCACGATGGTTTTTGGAGAAAACCGTCGTGGAAAATTAGGGCTACTACGACGGTTTTGGAGAAAACCGTCGTGGTAGCTCCAATTTTCCAACCCCGTTTTTTGTTTTAGCTCTTGAAGATACCACGATGGTTTTCTGAAAAAATAGTCATGGAATGCTGGAGATACCATGACGGTTTTTACATAAAACCGTCGTGGTAAATTAGAGCTGCCACGACGGTTTTTGGAGAAAACCATTGTGGTATCTCCTTATTTTATGATAGTTTTTTCAAAAAACCATCATGGTATCTTCCCACCTTCTCACGACGTTTTTCGTTTTCACGGGCGTAACTTGCCGTGCATTTTTGCCCTTTGCACGACGGTTTTTGTGAAACGGTCGTGAAATAAAGGTCGTGTAATCAATATTTTCTTGTAGTGATTCCACTTTAACCATCCTTTAGGAGGTGGGAGCTAGTGGGGCTAGGGATGAGTTAACTTCTATTGATGGAGAGAAGCTATGCCTATAGGAAAAGTAAGTGCAATTAATCGATCGACATAGGGCATCACAGTCGAGCCTGCCATCATTATGGATAATGTCATTCTTGCACTTTGAAAAAATGCCAACGCCACAAAGGCAAAGAGGATGATGTTGTTCACTTTGGCTAAGGTTGAGAAAGAACTATAGCCATTCACTAATTAAAGTCAAATTTTAATCTTCAATTCTTAGACTCCAAGATGATGCGAACCAAACATGTTTAGCTATACCACATTCTAGGATGAGATGTGGGATTGTTTAGCCTTCTATAGAGTATATGACCCTAAATCATCAAATTAGGTGCAAGAGAATTAAATGTGTTTTTTTAGGGTATACTAAGTATTCTAGGCTTATAGATTTATTGAATCTAGATTCAAATTTAATTGTGGAATCAAGAGATGTAGAATTTGTTGAATATTAATTTAGTATTGATTCTACCACTAAATTGGAATCCAATGTTGATTAACTATGTGACTATACTCCTGGTACCTTCACTAATAAAAAGAAAGAGTCTATGACATCTTTTGAATCTAAAAGAAGTCAGCGCAAAAGAAAAGAATAAAGTTTAATTAGCATCAGGTTTTAGTTCATCTCAAGCTTTAGCCTTCTTGGTTAAATGAGATAGAAATAGTGTATTTACTAAAATACTATTGTTGCTGATTGTTGCAGAAGATCAAAAGAGATTCAATGAAGTCATGTCATCAAGAGGTACTTCCTTTTGGAGAGAGGCTATAAATGATGGAATGAATTCAATATTGTCTAATGGAACTTAGATTTTGGCCAATCTTCCTCTACTATCAAAATGGATAAGCAACAAATGAGTGTTTAGAAGAAAGTACAATATTGATGGGTCTATACAAACTTGATGGGTCTATACAAACTTTCAAGGCTAGATTGATAGCCAAAGTCTTTAAATAAAAGCATGATATAGACTACTTAGATACATATGCTTTGATAGCTAGATTGACATCTTCGATACATGCAAAGGCTAATCGATACTAAAAAGTATCTAACTTCACAACTTAAGGTGAAAGATTTCGATGAGGTAGATACTATCTTAGTTGTGAAAGTAAGGAAGTGTAACAGGGATTATTTGTGTCAATCTCATGATATTGAAAAGGTACTTCTTAAATTCAATTATTTGAAGTTTAATATGATTCTAGTATTAAAATTCTAGAAAATGATGGCCGAGAGGTAGCACAGCCAGAGTATGCTAGTGCTATTGGTAGCTTAATGTATACCATGTATTGCACAAGGCCAAACATTACATCTGCGGTATGCAAAATGTCAAGGTTCATGAGTAACTCAAGTGTTGAAGATTGAAATACAATTGGAAGGATACTTGATTATATAAAAAGGGCCATTAATTTAGGTTTTTTTTGTAATGATTATCCCACATAGAAGGGTACTTAAATGCTAGTTGGATAACTAATGCTAGTGATAATGAATGCACATCTGATTAGATTTTCACAATTACAAGAAACAAACTTGCATAGCTTACTCAACGATGGAAAGTGAGTTTATAGCACTTGAGGCTGTGGGCAAAGAAGTGGAACGGCTAAGAAATTTTTTGTTTTATATTTGGTTGTAACCACAACTAATGCTATCTATTTCTTTTTGTACTATAGTAGTGAAGCTATATTGTCTATAGCATATAACAAAGTCTATAATAGAAAGTCTCGACATGTTACCTTGAGAAAGGAATATGTGAAACAATTAATAAATGATGGTTTATCAATTTTGTCATGCTGGTACTAATAAGCACATAGGGCCCTTGACAAAGGGTCTTTCAAGAGACTTATTCAAGGACATATCTAGTTGAATAGGACTAAAACCTTTCAATGAAAAAGTCACCGGTGATAGGAACCTAACTATGTAATAGTTGTACCGTTATTCTATATTTAAATGGGTAAGAACAAGTCATAGTTATATGATCAATTTAACACCAAAAATTTTATTTGCTCTTTGCAGGATATCTGGTGCAAGTAGCTAGGTGGTTGAGGTTGAGTTTATATTCCTAATATAGTATAAGTCTAATAGTATCTAGAGACATAGTTTAGTCTTGTAAATGTTCATCAATCCAAGATAGAGCACAAGGCCAGAATAGTGCCAAATTATTGAAACATAATTTGAAATCTAGAATAGTTCATATGTGATATATTTCCAGTATTTGCTTAAGAGATAAAGTTCAATGCAAAGCACATTATTGTCTTGTGAATACTTTGAAGTATATTCACTAATTGAAGGTTAAAATCGAAAGATACCGTGTTGTTGTATGAGTTTATCATTGTTGAGTCTAGAGGAATATTATAATCTAGTAAGGGATTGTAAAAGAGATTCTAATATATCTCTCATGTGTTATAACATCATTAGACACATTAAATAATATGAAAAAACACATTTTTAGTGCATCTAGCATCAATGAGTAGCACCAAGACTCTTAAAATTAAGGCCATGATGATGAGGAAAAGAATCTATAAAACAAGGAAGATAGCCCATCGCTGAGGTAATTCTAGCATTATGGTGCCCAAAGGACAATGCCATAGCTCCCATTAGGAATTTACGCCTGCTTTAACTTTTCATCTTATAATTCAATCACATTTATCTAAATATAGAATTTATAAATATGGTAACATGGTGAACAAGGTTTAGACTACACAAGGAACTTTCCTCTCTAGTAGAGTGCGCCAACTACAAAGGCATCCATCTATTATGTGTCTTCCAAAATTAATTATTAATTAATAAATAATCTTATCATTTAATAAGTATAAACTAATTCACAATTAGTATATTTTGGGTGATATTTAATTTAGAATTCCATAATTTTAAATTAATTATTTAAAATAATTATTCCACTTATCCAAATAGTGTTCACAATGATGGCGGGGGACTTATTAGCCTACAATTTCAAGGTCCAATTGAATCAATATATTAATTAAATTAAACTCCCAAACTTATATATTACCCTTTTGTTAATTTCAATAGCATTCTATTGAAAACTTAGAATTGCAGTATTGAAATTGTAGATATAATTACTCATTTCTTAAAGTCCACCATTTGATATAGTCATTACATATAAATTAATCATCTATACTTCATAATTTGAGATAGATAAAATTTGTTAATCTCCCTAATTACTTTTTATCCTTGCCATTAATTCACTAATAAATAATAAATTCATAAAGTTAATCATGAATAAAGTGCTTGCATTATTTAAGACCTGAATCAATGCTTAAAAGAATTATTTATCTACTTCTCATTAGAGAAGGAATGAATTCCATTTTGTAATATGAATATTTTCGACTATTTACTTTATTATGCCTTTGAAAATGCCTAATAAATCAAAAGACATAATTCATAAATAGGAGTTTGCTAATAACTCAGGATTAAGATTATCTCATCCATCAATGATTTAATTAGGACTTGTTATATTTAACAGAAATTATTAACTATTTATATCGTGTCATGTCCTAATACTACATAATCTCATTATATATAGTGTGTTCATTTAATGACTCACTATATTAACAATTTGGATCAGTTATTTCATTCTTGATGGAAATGACCTACATTAGTATCGCTCAATTAAAGATTCTATACTGTAATTGAATACTTAATTATATATTGTTGACTATTTTAGTTATCATTGTTAAATATTGTCCTCTTGTCTATAACACTTATAAACAATATTTATGGTCACATTGATAATTAAGAAATTTTAATGATATTCATAAAAAATTAAAAATACATGCACACAAATATTTGGAAAAATTCACTTTATTTATTTATTTATTAATTCATTGATATGTCTTTATAAAACATCACAAGCTTTAAAGGCATCTATCCTAACAATCTCCCACTTGTCCTAAAGCAGATGAGACATATCTTATAATCCTTAACACCCTCTTTATATACTTTGTACTCACACAACTCTTGTCACAGTACAGTTTAATGTGCTTACTTATGTATGAAAAAAGTTTCAAATTGATCATGAACTTTTGGAGCCAAACGGTTTCCATGGATGCTTTAGAAATAGCCACATATTCAGCCTATATTGTCGAGTTAGAGACACACTTTTATTTCACACTCCTCTAGACACACTTTTATTTACCACCAAGAGTAAACACAAAACCTAAAATCGACCTTTTATTATCCTAATCTGAATGGAAATCGAAATTTGTGTATCCATTGAAAGATAGAGCTTTCTCCTATGATACTTGAGAAGGCACTATACAGCCAACTAATGATCAAATCCTAGAAATGACTTAAACTTACTGACTATCCTTACTGCTTAGAAAATGCCAGGCCTAGTACACTACATAGCATACATTAGGCTTAAAATTGTCGATGCAAAAGGAAAACATCTTATGTCCTCTTTCTCTTGAAAAGTCTTTAGACACTGCTTTTTAGAGAGATGAATATCAAGCCTAGAAGGAAAATTCCCTCACTTAGAGTTTTGCAATTTATTCTAGACAAGCTCCTTTTTTATGTATGTAACCTGAGACAATACCAACATATTTTTCTTATGATCCCAGATGAGCTTACTTGTATGAACATAGTTTGTCTCTCCTAAATCTTTCATTTAGAGTTGTCTGGCTAACCATTCATTTACTTGTGATACTGATTCTTTGTCATTCCAAATAAGTAGGATGTTATTAACATAAAGTACTAAGAAAAACACTTTCTTTTCTCTTATATACTTGTAGGCGCATAGTCCATCATGGTTTTGTTCAAAACCATAAGACTTAATAGTCTCATCAAACATGATGTTTTCTGATCTACAAGCCTGCTTAAGTCCATAAATGGACTTTTATAGCTTGTAAACTTTTTGCTTTTGTCCTTAAGCTATGAAACCTTCTGGTTGCACTATGTAGATGTTTTTTTCTAGATAGTCATTTAGAAACATTGTCTTGATATCCATCTACCAAATTTCAAAATTGAAATAAGCAACAATAAAGAAGAGCATTTGAATGGACTTAAGCATAGCAACTGGGGAGAAAAACTCTTCATAGTTGACTCCTTCTTTTTAGGCACAACCCTTGGTGACTAGCCTTGCCTTGAAAATCTCCACTTTCCTATCCACTCCTCTCTATCTCTTATAGACCCATTGAACCCAATGTGTTCTACCCCTTCACGAGGATCAACAAGATTCCATACCAAGTTAGGATGCATGATTCTATCTCGAGTTTCATGTCTTCTAGCCACTTTTCTTTGTCAAAATCCTCCATTATCAACTTATAAGTCAATGGATCTTCCTTAGTGTCACTCACAGTGGCTGGTTGTGTTTCTCCATAAAAGCGAGTGGGTAATCTAATTTCCTTCCCACTATGATGAAGTACTAGAAGTGCCTAACTAGAAGTTGTGGCCTCTTTGGTTTGCTATTGGTAACTTTTGTGGGCTCGTCGACAACTCTTGTAGGTTATGGGCCAGTTTGATCGACAAGTAATTCTTCTAGAACCACTTTACTCCTTTGTTTGAAGTTTGTCATATAGTCATGCTCATGAAAAATGGCGTTTGTCGATACAAACGCCTTCTTATCGACTGGACTATGGAATAAACATCCTCTTCTATCTAGAGGATAGCCTACAAAGATACAAACTTCAAAACAAGGTTTTCATTCTTGGTCTTAGCCTTTAGCACAAGTGCCGGACACCCTATATGTGGATATATCTCAAACTAGGTTTTCGACCATTCCATAACTCTAGAGGCCTCTTAGGTATAAACTTAGATGGAACCAAGTGTAGAATATGAACTACCATTTTTAAGGCATATTCCCAAAAGAATGTAGACATCGAAGAATAACTCAACATTTATCTCATCATATCGAGTAGTGTTTGACTTCTCCTTTTAGGAACACCATTTTGTTGTGATGTTCTAGATGTGGTAAGTTACAAAGTATTCTACTTTCCATACTAACCACCTTGATCCGATCGAAATACTTTTATGTGCTTCTCTAATTACTTCCCAACTTACACTTGGAATTCCTTAAACTTCCCAAAAGTCTTGGTTTTCTTTGCTTTAGGTAAGTAAAACCATATCTAAAATAATAGTCAATAAATAAGAAAAAAAACTCATATCCACCTCTTGCTTGGATGTTTAAGGCCCATATGCATTGGTATGTATTCAAGAGGTTTTTTTGCTCTTCTGCCTTTAGCTGAGAAAGATCTCTTGTTTATTCTACCTTCTAGATAGGATTAGTAGACTAGGAGTTTACTAACTTTTAGTTCCCTCAAAGGACCATCCTTTGTTAGTCCCTCAATCATGTTTAGGCTTATATGTTCAAGCCTATGACTTTATAGATATGTGTTATTGACATGAGAATTATTCTGCCTTTTATTCTTAGGTTCAACAACTTTGAACATTTGAGTATTGAGCAGTGATTTAGGACTAGGTTTGAGAATGTACAAACCTTCATTTAGTTTTCTAGAACATATATGTAAACCATTCTTAAAATAGAAACAATTTCATTGTCAAAAGAAAATTTAAATAATTATTCATTTAATCTAGAAACATAAATCAAATTTCATCTAAATCCAAAAATAAAATAAACATTCTTCAAAACTAAATAGTTATTCCTGAATTAAAGTCTAACTTCCCCTAGCACTCTAGCTGATATCCTCTCTCTATTGTCCACGACCTTCGTGTACTCTCCATCAACATGCTTCCATGAAAAACTTACACTCTACAAGGAAAACAAACATGATTAATCACTTTTAAGTTAGATACCTAAGTTGAAAGTGCATTCTCTACAATACATGTTTCTAAAACAAGTAAATCATGTTTACCTTGATTTTTCTTCTTCTTCAACTCCTCAAGATACTTCTTGTAGTTTCTCTTCCAATGGCCTAGTGATTAAAGTGGAAACACTTTCCCTTGCCCTTTGTCCCAGTGCCGGTCTCTTTGCCCATGTTAGCCTTCTTGGGCTTCTTCTTGTTCTTCTTTGATTTGGGCTTTCCAGCATTCTTGTTCTTCCTCTTATTGCTCTTGGAAGTATTGGCTTCAACAAATTTGCTTTACCATCTTTTGCATAGTGTTGCTTCTGAAGTTTATTCAACAATTAAGTGAGCCCATGTGTATATCTTGTTCATGACATTATTGGTTTTAGACTAGCAAAAGGTGGGACTTAGACTATCTAAGATTATCCCTACCTACGTTCCCTCATCTATTATTGCTATTGAGCTCAACCTCATGAAGATGGTTAATCATGTTGAGCACATAAGCCGAACATGAGTGTCGAGCTTCATCTTGTTGTTCTTGAACAACTTCATGGCATTAAGACAAGCCTTCTCATTTAGTTGGCCATATGTCATCTAATGATTGCATTATCTAATGACTATATTATCTCATAAGTAGTCTCAATACTTTCGTGCTTCTTACAAAGCACTTCAGATATGCCAGCTAGCAAGTAGCATTTGGCTTTCTCATTGGCTTTCTGCCAAGAAGAATAGGCTTTGTGGCCATTTCTTTTTCCATTGGAGAGGACAAAAGGATACTCTTCTAGGAGGACAAATTTGTAGTCGTCATTGACGAGCATAAGGTTCATATTGCTTTTCCATTTGGCATAATTCTCGCTAGTTAGTTATTCAAGTGCATGTAGGTTAATAATGGGATTAGACATATTGTAGGTTAATAATGGGATTAGACATATTGTGGAAAATAAATAAATAAACATTTAATTTGCATGTATGAATATCATAAGAAAATAATATAGGTTTTTGGCATAGTAAATATGCTGCATGAATGCACATGAAAAATACATATAAACACATTTACTAATATTTGTTATAATTTTATTTACCACAAATAATGTTCCACTGTAGGGTTGTTCAGATGATTTGTAAATCAAACCTAGACATTCTCAATTAATAAATATTCAAATTATCTCATACTTTCAACATTTATTAACTATAATTATTCTAGTCAAGATATAATTAACATTTAATTACATCTTAATGAGCGTAACTTAACATTTCAGGTTCTAAATACTTAACTCTAAAGTGCTGCCATAGGATAGGTCAAATTAGAGATGCATCATGAAACCTTAATGCTAGGAAGAACAACCTTGTATCAACTCAAATGACATTCTCCGTGGGGAGGACGAAATCAAAGTCGTCTCGAGGCACCATTTGAACCTTACATTGTCATTCTATTGGTGAAGATCAATGGGTTGTATTGTCATACAATCCTCTCATACTTAATATTTTGCATGTATGTATTTTCTTTGAAAACTCCTTATGATTTACAATTTCTAGTAATATAAACATTTTAATTTCTAAATATATGACACTCTAAAATTTAACTCTTAAATTCAATTTCTTATAATAATACAATTTTACAAATCAAATTTTCAACCATTAATCAATTTAATCTCATTGAATCAATTTACAACACATAGTCCATATTTATAATTATAATAATTTTAAGACCATAAATAAATTCGCATGTATACATGACATATTATAAAATATATACATAGGCATACTAGGACTAATATAACATGCTATACGTATATGTATATAATTAACTATCAACATAAAATATAAGCATTCAATTCTGTAATTGAGATGGATTTGAACGGGTTCCATGGATATTTAAATTAAACCCATTTGAAATGTTAAAAATTAAATAAATTCCTAATCTATTTAATCCTAAAAAACATCATGGGTCTTCATGTAATCCCCTTCGATTTGTCCTTACATGCCTTCTTGGGAAATCAGAACAAGTAGAGAAAATGGTAGAGAAACATGCTCTGAACCCTACACTAGTGTTTGGGCCTATTTATCCTACACCTGTGCACCAGGGCTCTTGCAGCACATGTGGAGGTGCCTAGTAAGCAACGTCGGCATGCTAGTAAGCAGCCAGCTCAACACTATAGAGCCCAAAATTGGCAATGCAGTGCCCAAGTTAGAGCTTGTTGCTTTGTTTTTCTGCCCTTTTTTAAAGGTTTTCCAAAGCATCGAGCCATTGACCATCTCATAGTCAATGATTCCGATCCTTCGGGTCCTTCTTGGGATTTGAATCTTAATCTTCCAATTTTTAATTGTGAAAAATTAAGTTACAAAAAATCATAATCCTTAATTGCGAGTAAACATCAATTTTAATAAAATTAAGAATTATAGTTATTAAAGAAATCATCAAAACCATATAATTAATGATCAAATTCACAATCCATACATTCTGTTGGAAAAATAGTATGTAGCAGAATTTTAAAATTTTTAATCAGAGTATTTTCTAAAACACAATTTTGACATGTTATATGCATAAATTAACCAGATCTTACTAACCTTTTAAGTTGAAGAGCTCCTACAATCTGTGAAGAGAAAGGCGTCCTAGAAGAGCCTCAACCAACTGATCTTCTTTACTATTCTATATCCACGATTGAATATGTGTAGGCACATCTCATACAGCTTTTCTCCGGTGACTCTTCTTCCAACCAATTGAGAAATACCCAAAACTAAAGTTTGCGATTTGTGAACAATAGCTCTCAGAGGAGTTTTAGAGACTCAAACACTAGAGTGCTCACTCTTGATTTCTCAACTGATCTACATAACCTTTGAGTCTCACTCCCTATTTATAGAGGTCAGACTAGAGGTCAGTCATTATCAGATAAGACCTCAAAATTTAAGGTTGAATCAATTTAAAATTCTAATCCATGTAATCATGTTCAGACTCCAACTACCATGATCGACCATGATACAAATGCATGGTCGACCATGCCATCGCTTATCCCTAAGTTTGAATCTAATTTGAGCTCTATAAGTTGAACCGATAGATCCTATCTTAACCAATTAGATAAACCTTATCCTATTAGTTCTAGATTGTTAGACATGTATGCCCTAAGGAGTAAAAATGTAATGAGTTTTTTGAAGACATTTTTATCAATAAAGAATTCATTTATTATTCATATACCAAATCTTGTCCTCTTTACGTTCATATTTGTTGAATGTATGATAAGCAAACAATAGTCTGAGACTGTCGGTCTAAACCTTTAAGAATTGGGCATATGATGGACAGATTATGCAGAAGACACGATTCTTAAGGTGACGGTCTAAATCATAAGATCCGCAATCGAGGGAATAAAGTTGGGTGCTTTATTCATGTAAACATTGTTATGTTGTCTACATCCCTATTGGGAGATGGTTTGTCTTGACCATCGGAGGTGGACTCCGTGAATAGAAACATTGGCACGTTGTCATATTCGATTGTGGATATAAAGTGAATTGATTTGGATTAATAATTCTGTCTTGGCAAATCGATTCACTTTAGACAATCATTTGTATTGCATCTTAATCCTGAGATGAATAGTGGGCCCGTTGTCTTGACTTGTGTCTTTTGATGTGCCAAAGGGTGACACCCACATCTCAATAGTGGTATGCATGCCGGTACGTTGGAGGC
>CAMOHE010043522.1:0-14580 GCA_946598075.1 Artocarpus hirsutus | reverse complement strand
CTCTCACACACACACACACAAACAAAGAAACCTTTAAATAATGTGATCTTGTTTTTCACGTGATAAGAAAAAAGTAAGCCATGCAGCCATGCAATATGAGCCAACCCATGCCAACAACAACAACAACAATAATAATAATAATAAGCAATTCTTTTTATAAAAGTAAATGTTTTGCGTTTTAAGAAGACACCAAGGAGAGAAGGAGAGTAGTGTCGAGGTGAGAAGATTGAAAGAGAATTTTTTTAAAGGAGAAAAGTGATAACTAATAGAAAAAAAAATGATAATAGAAAATCAGTTTTCTTTAAATTAATGCACATCATAACAAAAAAACTTCCCTTTAAAACAGATCTTAAGAAAGACAAACGAGGAAAAACGGTTGCTATCAATTTGGATGCTGCAAAATTAGGGAGCATTATTCAGGTGTTGCAACAATCAAGTGCTAAAAATAGGGAATTGCCATATTGAAAAAACTAATCCATTTCATTGGCGAAACAGCTCAAATGTACTGATTAACATTATATTCACTAATGGAGAAAATAAAAACAATAAGATAGAAACTAATTTAATTAGTGAATTAACTACCCTGCAAAACTTTCTGTTTGGCTTGCGTGAAATCAAGAGAGCCCGAGTTAGGCAGTGACATCGCTTCTTGGCTCACTAGCGCTCCTCCGATGATCAACGACACTACTGTTACAAGAAGAAGAAGAAGCGTTTTCTTGGGAAAGGTTGACGAGGGCAATGCACAGATTATTTCCTGCTCTGCTTCTGAAAAACCAAATCTGCACAACATCTCCTGCCGTCAGCTTATTCCTTTCGGCGGCGGCGAACCAGCGCTGCGACAACATGTAGGAACTGGAATTGTGGTAGTCCCACTTCTTCAACGTCATCTTTGATTTGCGCAAATTGGGCTCAAAAAAATCCAACTCGATTCCCTGGAAATGCTTGTCGTCGTTCTTCATTCTGCTCGCCAATTTCCTCTTCTCTTCGTCGGTGAGGAAATCGGCCGATTCAAGTTGGTTAATTGGCATTGAAATCCGGTTCTGAACCTTCTTTAGATCGCTCTCGTACAGGCTCTTCTGGATAAGAAGCCTCAAATCAGAAATTTTACCCAATGCTTTAACGATCTTTTCCATCAAAGCGCTCGGCATTGCCGGTGCCGGGTTTGGTCCTGCCATTATCACTTTCTGTTTTTGACGTCCTAAACCCTGCACCTTATTATTATCATTATTCCTCTTCCTTTTTTTATTAGTACAAATGTTCTTCTTCTCCTCATTTTGATCATGATCTTCCTCTTGATCATCAACCAAACGGTGACGATTTGATCCACGAAGTAGCCTAGAACACTTCTGTCTTTTCTTCAGATAATCATCTTCATGGTGATAATCGTCGAAACGGTGGCGTTTCATGGGCGGAAGAACAGAGAGGTCGCGATGAATATGATGATCAGTAGTAGTGATTGTGATCATCATCCGATCTGGGTGTTGTTGTTGTCGTGGGTAGTAGGGCCGGCCAGTAGAACCCCTGATTTTCTTGGGAAAGTTGAGGACTGGGTCTGACAATTTAATTTCTTGAACCAAGTCTAGTACTGATTTTCGTTCTGATTGTTGAGCAGTACCACCACACATTTCTTGATCGAAAACGAAACAACATACTGTTGCCAACATGTTCAAGTTATCTTTAAAGTACCCTTTCTTCTCCATGAGAAGAAGAATGAAAAACTGTAAAATTGAAGAGCGAGAAACAGAGAATGGAGAGAGAAAGAGATAGAGAGAGAGTAATTTCAGAAATGGAAAGTTGCCTTTATGGAAGCTTGATTAAATATAAGAGGGAAGGAGCCTTAAAACTTGCATCTCAAGTTTAACTGGGTTTCTAAATTTTACTTCTTTCATTAGGTCTAAGTGGTTTCTAATTCATAACGATCAAAAAAACTCTCCAAATGAGTTTCTGAATTTGTTTCCTCTTCTTGACTTTGAGGAAAGTAGGATCTTTAATCTTATTGGTTAGACATGATATCAACAATTAATGCGTAGATATAAATTTGATTTTTTTTCTTCCAAAAAAAGAGAGGGCTCGCATAGCCACGTTTTGGCGCGATTGAGAGCAACCTATTCTAACGGCACTCTAACGGTAAAATGGCGATTGCGATAAAAGATTCGAAATTAACATAATAATTTTTTGGGCTTTACACACTCAAACTTCACATAAAAAGGGCTCTTTACATAAATGCTACAAAATTAAAGGTTGGATTGATTTATGCAACTAAAAGATAATGGCAGAGAATGCCACACCATCTCATTGTACTGTATTTTATAGTACTAATTATGCCATCAATCAAACAACAAAATATACATCACCAACCACAAGAAAAAACATTTCATAATTTAAAGAAAAAAAAGAGCAGAAAAAAATATCATAGCTATCAGAATGTTGTGGACCAAGAGCCCAGATTCTGTCGGCCTACATTCGGACCATCACCATGTCGACAGGTTTCCAATGGTGGCCCTACAGCACCGGCAATCAGTCTAGCCATGATCCTCCTCGTCAGCAGCATTCTCTCTCCTCCTCTTCCCTCTCCCAGCTCTGGCATTGGTTCTCGCGACAAAAATGCCTCGCAAGTTCTCGGTCGTCTGTAGCAATAGTCGTGCCTAGAGCAGGCTGCCGGAGTTGGGCGGAGAGTAGTTTTATTGTCGAAAAACCAAATTGATTAATGTTGGGTATGGTATAATAAAGTCTCTTAAACGGTTCAAGTCTTGGAGGAAGGACACCGGCCAACGAGTGTCTTAGAGGCAAGTGTTTTTCTTTTCTTTTTTTTTTTGTTTAAAGAGTTGTCAAATTAGAAGCTAGTGGTGTTCAATAGGATTATCTTTTAAATTGTATTGAGCTAAAATCAGAATAAGAAAGGAAAAGGATGATGTAACGAATAAGAATGAGGATTCAAGGTTGAACAGTAGTCTATTGATGTCGCCTCCAAGAAATCTTGTGCTATGATTCCCACTATAACTGGCAGCTATAGAAATTTAAAGTAGAGATTTTGGATTGTGGTTTGAACTTTCGAGAGAGTGTTGAAAATTTCGGCAAAGAGCTTACTGCCTATAGCTGGCAGATATGGTATTTTGCAATGTGGCCAGCGTCATCTGTAATATAAATGTCAATGATAATTTTATATTTGTCAGTAAAAAGTTTGAAAAAATTATATCTATTTATTTGTCATAATTTACGCCTTAAAATTTGTAAAAGTAAATTAATTTAAAATTTATTGTATTGTAATAATTAAAAGAAAAACATTTAATACATCAATCAAATACCACGGAGCAAAAAAAATCAAATATCAAATTTGTCATATATTAAATTTGATGATAAATTTTTTACAAATTAAAATTAATTTATGATAAATTTGATAATAAATATAGCACTACATTGGAGAGTATTTTTTACATAGAAATGCTAGAATTTGAAATTAGCACATTTACTTAGCACTAATTGGAGATTCTTTAAGAGTGAAAAGTTGTTGTCATTTTGTCTGTGATCTCCCACTAAAATTTTTGGTGTGTTTGTTTGAGGGGTTCGAATCATGATAGTTTGAACTTTTTGGGTATAAGATATAAAGTTTGAAAAGTGTAGTTTAAAACTGAAATCTAAATTAACGTTGGATGTGTAATTGATTTTAAGTTTGAAAATGGAAAATTCTAAAATTGTATTTGGATATGAACATGAAAAAGAGTTTAAACTAAATTAAAAGTTAATATATATATATATATTTAAAAGTACATTAAAAACCACATTAATTAAAAATGTTATTTATAAAAATATTAACAAATTTGATTAGATAACAATTAAAAATATATATTAAAAAGTTATTAAATAAATTGTTCAAAAATGAAATACATATATATGTGTACACAGGCGAAAAAAGGGCAAATGGATTTCAAAATTGGGTAAAAAAAAAAACACAGTTCTTAAACTTTGGAGCTTGAAATCAAAGGGTGGTCAAATTGAAGATTGGGTCATTTTTAAGGCTCAACATGTCTTAACAAAGTTTGAGATTGGTCTCACTTTTTTGAACCAAACACTGGCTTAGCTTCAAATTCGAGTTCAAACTCTTTGAAACATCAAATTAACAATTAATTAATATTGATGGAGTTAAACTAACGAACGAAAAATTGATGGATAAAAACTAACATATATGCAACCCGTGCCAAAGTTCAAGCACAATTATGTTAGACTTGATGCCTTAAGGATAAATGATATAATTGTTTTTGAGACACTTAATTAATAAAGAATTATTATTTATATCATATATCAATATTATCCTCTTTATGTTCATTTATGTTGAATGCATGATAAGCAAATAAAATTTGGTGACCTTCAATCTAAACCTTTAAGATTATGCATATGATGGATATATTATGCTGAAGACATGAATCTTAGGGTGATAGTCTAAATATGAAAAATTCCACAATGTAGGGGATAAAGTTAAGCGCTTCATTCATGTTAAGATTGTTATGTTGTCTCAATCCCTAATGGAAGATGACTTATCTTGATCATCGGAGTTGGACTTCACAACTACATATATTAGTCTAAGCATCAAAGTGGAGCTACAAAGCTTGAGAAAATTCTTGGTAAACCCTTAAACCCTAGCTTTGATATTTTCATAAAATTAGTGTATGTTTTGTAGCTAAATAGACTATGGCATGTAAAAGAACTATATGGCATGATTAGTTACGTTTGATGATGACGATGATGTTGATGGAAAGTTAAGGAAAGTGGGATTTTTGTGTTAGAAATGAAAAAAATGGTTAAATTTTGTTAAAATACAAAGTTTCACTAGTTTTAAGAAATGATGTTTTTAAGGGCTTTAGAGGCCAATTTATTCTTTAAGTAAAATCTAAAAATTTCCAAAATAGTGTAAACAAAAATTATTATGAATAAATTTTTCTAAAATTCCAAGAAGACTAAATTGCAAAGATTTCCAAAAATTAGCAGATTTAAAAATCAGTTAAAAAGTCCATTTTAAAATTAGAATTTTAAGAAAGTTAAAATACAAAAGTTATAGAACTCCTCGAAACTGTTGAAGTATCATAGACAGTTTGTCAAACTTCTACACGGCTTGTAAGTTATGAATTTTAAAGCATTTTGAGCACAAAATTTATAAAATGAAAACATTCTGAAAATGTTTGAATTATACCAAGGATTCTTTGAAAGTTTTATTCCTTGAAAAAATGGAATGTTTTGGTATAGAATGCTTGATTTTGGTTCCAGGGGCAAAAATATTGAGATTTTTGTGTTTCAAACCAAAACTTTAAAACCATGTGAAACTAGGTTTTAACAGAGAAAATATTGGTTTCCAATACTATTGTGGGCAGTAAGTAACTACAATTTCTAAGTTTGAAAGGATTGAAAGCTTTTTATTGAGAAATGAAAGAGAATTAAGTTAAGGGCAAAAACGTAAAGATTTTCAAGTTAGGGTCAAAACTATAAAGTTTTGACAAGATAGATTTAAATGAAAGGAAAACCATTGTTTCGTGTTACATAATGTTATGAGACATAAAGAAATGTAAATTAAGTTTAAAAATGGGTTTTGGAAGTTTTCTAAGACCCGTCAGGAAAAATTGGTCATTTTTTATAAAACGGCCAAAACAGACTTGAAACAACCGGTATCGAAAAACACCCTTTAGCAGGAACTTTTTCGTAATATGTATGTAATAAAATAGTAAAATTAAACAAAAAGATTAATTAAGCTACGAAGTTGACGAAAAAAACCCATTAAGGGTAAAAACTTCATTGGAAAGAAAGAGAAAACTGCTAAAAAGGAGTCGAACACTCCAAGTTAGCAAAACGCCCTTAGACAAAAAATGTTTCGTAATATGTTAAGTAACGAAACTATTGAGTAAGATGTGACATCTAACTAAGGAACATTAAAGTTAAGTAAAAAGAATGGTAACCCAGTGGGTTATAAAGTTAAGTAAAAGGAAAGGTAACCTGGTGGGTTACAAAGTTAAGCAAAAGAAAAGGATGAACCAATGGGATACAAAGTAAAAGAAAAAGTAAATCGATAGGATACTAAGCTAAGTAAAAATGAATGAATGTTTAATGAGTAAGTTATGTTATCAATCGAGTAGATTGATAATAAGAAAAGTTAAGTAAAAATGGAATGAAACGGGAACATTAGAGTGATAAGTAGGTTAGTTTAAAATCTCACCAACGACATAAAGAAAATAATTTTCTAATGCTTTACATATGTTTGTAAATGTGTTTGCAAATGTTATGCATGATGTTTTTAAAGTATGTTTGCAGATGTTATGCATCAAGTTTTAAAGTTCAAGTTAAGATTTGCAATGTAATTGCAAGTATTATGTTTCAAGTATGTTTGCATTTGTTACGTATAAAGATTTAAAAGGTCAAAAGTATGTTTGCATGTGTTATGCATTATGTTTTAAAGTTCAAGTTATGAATTACAATATGCTTGTATATGCTATGATTAATGTTTCTATGCTAAGTTATAGCATAAGGTATGTTAGCATTTGATATACTCACTAAAGTTTAAAAGAAGGTAAAGCACAGATGAAAAGTAAGTGTCGTACTAGCCTCCTTGATACTAGGTATACAAGTTATGCTAAAGTTATGGCCTTGGTGTTTGATGGTATTAAGTCTTCCATAAGGGAAGCGCCATGTTTATGATCTCATGATTAATAATATTGGTACGAACATTCAAGTTTACAAGATAAGTAAAGTTATGAATGATAATAAGAATTAAAATAAGTTATGAATAATCATAAAAGTCCATAAATGAATGTTCATAAATGAGCATAAATAGAATCATGTATAATGACATTGCTTGTATTCTTTTCTATGATATGTCTATGAGATATGTATTCTGAGAAATGTTTTACAATTAATTTACAAGAAAAGGTTTATAAGAACATTTTATGAAAAGTGTCTAATAAATGTTTTATGAGAAACGTTTATAAAAAATGTTCTATAAGAAAGGTTTTTAAGAGAGAAGATTAATGGAAGTTTTAATGTTTTGTAATGCCTCAACCCCCCATGGGCCTACTTGGCGGGACCTCAGCATAGTCAGGTCTTATACTCGTTACTCATATGTATTATCCCCTCAATGATTTCTTCCTATCCCTCAACACTTAAACCCAAGACCTCCCTACTTATAAGGTTCTTAAGTCAAATGTTGATACCATTTGACCTTGGTCAATTCGAAAGAAATCCCTACGGGCCATTAGGTGCCTAGAAGGGACAGTACATGTGAGTAACGAGTATAAGACCTGAGTATGCTGGGGTCCTGCTAGGTGGGCCTATGCGGGGTTGAGGCATTATAATAAAGTCGGGTCTTATACTCGTTACTCATACATATTGTCCCCTCTAGGCACCTAGTGGCCCTTAGGGATTTCTTTGCATCCCCCAACACTTGAACTTAAGATCTCTCTGCTTATAAGGTTCTTAAGTCAAATGTTGATATCAATTGACATTTGACTTAAAAACCTTATAAGTGGGGAGTTCTTGGGTTCAAGTGTTAGGGGACGCAAAGAAATCCCTAAAGGCCACTAGGTTACTAGTGGAGACAATACGTATGAGTAACGGGTATAAGACCTGACTATACCGGGGTCATGTCAAGTGAGCCCATGGGGGTTTGAGGCATTACAATAGTACATATGAGTAATGAGTATAAGACCCGACTATACCAGGATCCCGCCAAGTGGGCTCATGGGGGGTTGAGGCCTTATAATCCCCCATGGGCCCACCTAGCGGGACGTCGACATAAACGGGTCTTATACTCATTACTCATACGTACTGTCCCCTTTGGGCATCTAGCAGCCCTCAGGAATTTCTTTGCATTCCCCAACACTTGAACCCAAGACCTCCCCACTTATAAGGTTCTTAAGTCAAATGTTGGTACCAATTGACCTTCGAGATCAATTGACACCAACATTTGACTTAAGAACCTTACAAGTAGGGAGGTTTTGGGTTCAAATGTTGAAAAATGCAAAGAAATCCCTAAGGGCCACTAGATGCCCAGAGGGGACAGTACGTATAAGTAACGAGTATAAGACCCGACTATGTCGGGGTCTCGCTAGGTGGGCACATAGGGGCTTGAGGTGTTACATATTTTGTGAGATAATATTTGAACTTAGTGAGTGTAAGCTCTTTACATGTTCCTTCATGTGGTAGGTAGTCCTACGGGGGGCCAATAAAACTGGTTGAAGAGCTTGATGCTGCAATGGACAAATGCAAAAGTTGTAGACCAGTAAGACTGGTTGAAGAGCTTGATGCTGCAGTGGGCAGATGCAAAAATTAGGTATATATACTACTACAAGAAGTCTTCCATTGGTAAAAAAGAAAGTTTTTCACTATTTGAAATAGTGCTTTCAAAGTTCTAAGAAAGTTAATGTTTAAGGAAATGTTTTTAAAGAAATGTTTTACAAAAAAGCATTTAAAAGATATATTTATGAAAAACATGTTTCGGTATATGTTGCAATGGAGGTCGTAATAGTTTTTAATGAATGCTTAAGAAAAAAAATTATTATTCGGTATTTTCGTATTTGAAAGTAAAATTAAAGTTAAGAAATGATATTTAAGCAAGTGAAGTGACAGCCTAAAAAGGCAGAGCGTTACATATGTAGACTCATTATTCATAGATATAGAATCTACAACTCTTTTGTAGAGTTAATAATATTCTCTTATAGGCATTATCATGTAATTAAAAACTGAAATACTTAACTATTTGGATACATATGTGTAATTGGATGGTGTACTATTTATATTGGTTATGAATAGTAAGTACTCCAATGGTGAGATAATAAAACATATGATAAATATAATTAGAAAAGTAAAAATAGAATTTATACTTAAGCCGATTATAGATATCCTATGGGGATGTTACACTTGATGACATGTCATGGACGAAAGACTTCTAGGAGTCTCATAATTTATATATAGTTCAAGAGTGCAACTCTAAGCTTTTAGTGGAATAACTTTAAAGTTGATAATTGTAAAATATACATGTCAGGGATATGTTATTTTATAATTATAGGAGTTTGATCTATAACTGTCCATTAAGTCCCATTGCTAGCTCACATTATTTCCTGTAATGATACGGCCTGCTTTTCCTACAAATTGGTAACTTATGTCAATTCTTTGATTGGCTTAAATTCAGTTCATTAGATTTTAATAATTTATATTAGTTTATTGGTTGAATTAAGTTTATAAGTAATTCAAATTAAACAAGTTGAATTATTTGAAAATATTTTTTTTGATATAGGATTATTTATATATAACTATTTTAATCAGATAACTTCTGTATTGGGTCCCTTGAATTAAAACTGAGACTCTATGAAAAATATCTGGGTTAAATAAAGTGGTGACTATCCAATCGGATCAAGATTTACGATCAGGCAAATCGCATAGCTCATAAGGAGCTTGGAAAGGCCGATTTTGTATCAACCGTGACTAGGCGGTTGACAGCCCTTGCCAAATGAGCAAAATAAGTTTTATGTGTTTTTGCTACAGGATTTGATTATAGATCAAATTTTGAGGCTGAATCTGATAAGAATAAGTATCCTACCAACCACTATAAATAGGAAACACGTTCCTATAATTATTTAGATCACTTGAAAGATTTAGTAAGAGTTTTTAGAGAGAGAAACTCTACATCTATTATAGAATTATTGCTCAACATAAGGAACCATGATTCTTGGTTCTCTCTTATGGTTGGAAGGAGATGTTACCAAGAAGAAGGCTGAATAACCTGTGGCCACTCGCATTCTGATTGTGGAAAAAAGAATATCAAATAAAACCAGTTAGTTGAGACTTTTTCGGTAGCAATTCACACGCAGCAGTTATATTGATTTTTGTTTTGTCAAAATTTTGATTTCCAGTCTACAAGAGATATGAAGATCTCGGATTAATTTATATATATATAGCATGCCTAACTCATTTTGGGGAAAAGGTTTTAATTAAAAATTTTAAAATTCTATTGCATACACGTTGTTCAACAAATCATGGATTTTCTTTTTTTAATTGAAAGGTTTATTTATTTATTTATTTGCTAAGTGAGAGACAATTATAGTTTTTTATTGAGTGGGAGCATCATTAGACTACACACAACAAATTAAAAATAAGAAATTAACTTTTAAAATTTATCCCACTATAGGGGGCATCAAGGAGGGCTACCATCCCAAGACCCTAACTATTTATGGTTCACTTATGGGTAATTTGGTATCTCTAAGCTGGCGTTTGGAAAGTCAATTGAAACCAATGGATTCTAACAAACCACAGTGTAAAGCTCAAAGTACTTAGAGTGAAAAAAAAAGAAGAAGTTATTACAGTACAAAATTCTCACATGTTATAGTTTTTAAACCAAAATTTTCAATTTTAACCGGTTTGTCACATGCACTATAGGTTGAAGTTGTTGAGAGTGGTATCAATCATTGATGTTCCATTTTTAATATATATTGGACTCATTAGTGTCCTTATTAGTCATAGGTCTTGTTTTTCCGACTTAATGACGATTGATGTTGATTGATCACGTATGGGATTTTTCTCCACCATTTGGTCGTACGTGGGTAGCGGAAGGGTGTAATGTGAGTAGGATTCTAAATATGGATGACTTTATTTAAGTCCAGGTCGCAATGGATAAGTTTTTTAGCTCTTGGATTGTCGTGAAGTGGTCTAGGTGAGATGAGGCCTGTACTGCAGCCGTAACTTCCTTTGACTAATTTTAGAATGTTAGGTTGAAAATAGTTTGAAGAACTGTCCAGAAGTATGATATACAAATTTACCGACCTTTCATTTTTCTAGTGTTGGACTATGTTTTTTAATCTTTTTTTTTTTTTTTTTTTTTTGTGAATCTCATAGTAGTCATTTTGTTCATCTCTTTGCTAATTGAGGGTTCATTTTCTTCAGATCCAATTTCCATAGTGCCTAAAGAAAAATTGAGAAGACGGAGATCATAGAGGGAGCTCTAAATAAATAGGATAGTCAAAAATTACATTTGAAAGCATGGAGTTTCTCATTGCAGTCGCTACTTCAACTGTTGCAATTTCTACTGAGTACACAGTCAAACCAATTTGCCGCAAATTGGGTTATCTATTTTACTACAACAACAATGTAGATAACCTTCAAATCCAATTTCAAGAGCTGGGGTACACCAGAGATAGGTTGCAACATCGCATTGCGGAGGCTGGAAGAAATGGCGAAGCAATTGAAGCAGATGTTGAAAACTGGCTGAGCAATGCAGAAAAGTTCAAAGAAGAATCTGATAACTTTCTGCAAAACTAAGATCACGCAAAGGCAAGATGCTCATGTAATGGAATGTGTCTAAATTTGCTGTCACGACATCAGCTAAGCAGGAAAGCAAAGAAGATGAAACAAGTTGCTTTGAGTGAAATCATTAAAGCTGACAAATTCAACAAGGTTTTCTATTGTCCTTGCATTCAAAATTCTGTTGTACACAAAGGCTATGAGGTCTTTGAATCAAGAGTTCAAACTCTGAGGGAAATCATAGAGGCTCTAATAGATATTAATGTTACGATGATTGGGATGTACAGCATGGGTGGTGGCATTGGCAAAACTATGCTTGCAAAAGAAGTTGCCAGAATAGCCAAGGAAGAAAACTTGTTTGATAAAGTCGCGTTTACAACTATACCCCAACTCTAGATATTGAAATCTTTCAACAAGATATCGCAGAACAGGTGGGTCTACAAAATTTTATGAGATCAAAAGAAAATTTGTAAGAGCGGACAAGTTGCGGCATAGACTAAGTCAAGAAAAGAATATCCTTGTTATTCTAGATGACGTTTGGAATGAACTTAATTTGTCAATTATTGGAATTGATTTTTTTGATGATAAAAAGGCTGAAAGATATTATTGACCTCTAGATCCTTGAACGTTTTACAAGATTCTATGGGTGTTGAAAGAAATATTGAAATTAAAGTGCTATTAGATATAGAAGCAATATATTTGTTCAAAAACAATGTGGGCAGTTATAGTGAGGATGTTGGTGTCCAACCTTTGGTTAAAGAAATTGTCAAGGAATGTGGAGGCTTGCCAATTGCCATCATAAGAGTTGCACATGCATTTGGGAGGATGCTTTGCTACAATTGAAAAGGAGTATCTTAACAAACATCAAGGGAATGGATCAAAACGTATATGCAAGCTTATGATTTTTAAGGAAGTGACAAGGAAGCGAAGTCATTGTTGTTGCTTTTGAGTTTACATTAAGAAGATGCCAATATAAATTTCAAGCACTCAATGATTTATGGTGTTGGTTGGGGCTCGTTTAAAAACGTCATTGCAATGGAGGAGGCAAGAAACAGGGCATGCTCGCCGGTGATAAATTGAAAGCTCGTTTTCTGTTGTTAGAAGGAAATTATCATGATCAAGTAAAGATACATGATGTTGTTCGCGATGTTATGATATTGATTGCATGTCAGTACAAGGATATGCATAACATTGAAAATATTGACAAGTTCAATGAAGAATTTTCAGCCAAGAAAAGACTCAATGACTCGACCACTATTTCCTTCCTTGTAACTCAACATGACAACAAGCTCCCTGAAAGATTGCACTGCCCTCAACTCGAACTATTACTTATGTTTAACAGAAGTAAACTATTTACAAATTCCAGAGCAATATTTTGAAGAGAAAAAAGAGCTCAAGTTGCAATGCTAAAAACAGTTACATGTAGGATTGTTCCCTACATCCTTTAGTCTTCTTCAAAATCTCCAACCATTTTGCTTGTATAGTTGTATGGGAAACATAGCTATAATTGGACAGTTGAATAATTTAAAGAATCTTGACCTTGCATGGTCTGAAATTGAAGAGTCACCGAGCAATATAGGGCAATTGACTCATCTACAAATGTTCAATTTGGAAGGTTGTACGCCTCTCAAAGTGATCCAACCTGGTGTCATCTCAAGTTTGATAAGGTTGTAAGAGTTGAATGTGAAAGGAGTCTCTAAAATGGAGCAATGAAGGAGGCAATGGAGGAAGAAGAAATGCTAGTCTTATCGAGTTAAAAAATTTGTCACAGCTAACAACTTTACGTTCGAATATTCAGAATGTTAATATTTTACTAAAAGCTTTGTTTAGCGAGAAATTGAAGAAATTAGAATTATCTATTGGAGACATATCAAATGATTTATATAGGGGAAATATCTTGAACCTCAATTGTCTGCATCTCAAGCTCTTTGAAAGCAATCTCTTAAGTGAGCGTGGTCTCGAGATGATCATGAAAAGAACTGAGCGCCTGTACTTGTGTGGATTCAAGGGTGTCTACAACATTGTGTATGAATTCGATAAAAAGGGATTTTGTCAATTGAAGAATTTTGAATTCGAAGATAAAAATGAAATTAAGTATCTTGTCAATTCAGTGGACACTCAACCTTGTAGGGTGTTTCAGAACTTGGAGGATTGTGTCTCATTAAACTGATGAATATGGAGCAAATATGTTATGGCAAACTTACAACAGAGTCGTTTGGAAAATTAAGATTTATAATAGTAGGCAACTGTGACAGAGTGAAGAATCTCTTCTCATCATCTATCGCTAGACAATTTGATGGAATAGAAGTGTTTCCATGCAAGATGATAAAAGAGATAGCCACCCACAATTACGCGCCTTGAACTCTCGGAGATTTACCAGAGTTTGTTCAATTCTTCCTGTCTAAGATGGAGATGCCTGATACTTCATCACCTGATTCTCTAATTCCTTCCTTCAGCAAAAAGGTAATTTATAAGATCGATCAAATTTTACTTCTCAAGTTACTTCTATCGTTCTGGAGCACCAATTATATCAATTTCCTTAAATAACATTTATCTACATATTTCAATTAGAACACTTTTATTTTCCAAAACATTTTTTCTGCTTTTTTAATTTTTTTTAAAAGAAAAAATATTCAGGAAGCACAATAAGGCCTTAATTAAGGCATTTTTTCTTATCATAATTTGAAGAAAATACTTTCACTTTGTTGATTTTATTTTTAGCATGATACGGGTTATTTAGTATTGTTCATGTATATGAAGACTATCTGGAAGTAATTCGTAGGCTATTTAAATTAGTCCTATATTTGTAGATTTCTTTCCCTTGCTTGGAGGACTTGAGATTTTTCAACATGAAATTCAAAGATTTGTGCTCGAACCAACATCCAATAACTTTGAACTTAACAAGGATCACTGTATGCATGTGCAATAATCTAAAGCATCTCTTACAGTTTGCCATAGAAATAAGTGAATGTATGATGATGGAGGAGGTACTGATCATAGAGGAACAAGGACAAATAATGTTGGAGAAGATTTCTTTTCCTAAACTAAACCGTCTTCATCTCCAAAATCTTCCAAAACTTGAGAGATTTTGCATTGGAGATTCCATTGAATTTCCAATGTTGTTCGATCTGTAAGTAGAAAATAATCCTCAACTGAACACATTTATCTTTAATCCAACATCTTCCTCAACCTCTAAAAGTTTGGTTCAGCTTACAAGACTGAGCGTCGAGAAATGTAAAAGAATGAAGGAAATAATATCATGCAACAAAGGAGAAACAAATGATGAGATTCTTTTAGGCCGATTGAGGA
>CAMOHE010043521.1:14036-46712 GCA_946598075.1 Artocarpus hirsutus | reverse complement strand
ACAATCAATTTAAATTTCATAAAAACCTCACAAAATATGAGTAATAGATCCCTACCTTTTAAGCTTCTCAACAATCTTTTAATCACGGAATTAATTAACGTTAGCTCCACACACCTTTGATCCTAAGTCGTGCATAAAGACAATTAAAACTAAAGCATAACATATAACCACATCCATAAATGAATTAAGTGTAAATCTATATACTTTAGTCTCTAATAAGATTCATAAATCACTTAGGATGGTTTTGGAAAGGTTGTAAGACATTCAGGGATTAGAAGGTGAGCAAAGTTGGGTTCACTATCTACAATTAGCACATGGGTTATTGGGTGGTTTACTTAAGGTAGACGGGTGATATACTGTCACTGATAAGTTTACTAGTTTCCAACCAGAGAATTGAAAAATTCATAAAAAATAAAATATAACTCCGATTTAGGCTCATGATAGCTCGTTGGAAAGCTTAGAATGTCTACTTTTAAAGTAAACCAATTTATAAAATTTATTTTCATCTAATCCTAGAATTTCAAGAAAGAGCTACTGCCCGTAGAGATAATACAAGGTTTATGAAATGTTAAGTTTTTCTTAAACCCAAAGCATATTATTCTTATTTAAAATTCTAAAACCATTTCAAAATAGGTGGCATGTATCATAATAAATATATTCTTTTGAGTTTTATACCAAAATTATCATCAAACCATATCTTTAGCATTTCTTGCAAATAATGAAGCAAACATGCATTTAATATGGAGAAAATACATACTAAAGCCAAGTTTGAATTAAAGAAAACCTACCTCAAAACTCCTTTGAAAAATACTAAAGTTTGGGTTAAAAATCAAGCTTAAATTGACTCCAAAGCGGCTTCAAACATGGCTATGAATTATAGTTACTTGGCTATAAAGAGAGCTTTATGCCTTGTGTCTTTAGTTAGAAATTGAAGTAAGAAAGGATAAAATAAGAAACTAAAGAAGGAAGTGGTGATGACTGAATAAATAGGCATCAAAATAATTGAGGAGTTGGAGATAATTGTAGGTTTATGGGGAAAGTTGTAGGAAGAAATAAATGAGCATTAAAAGAAAATATTATCATGTCTCCCATGGAGACTTTTAGCAAATAATATCAACATAATTGAGGGGGCAAAAGGGGCAAGTTATGGAAGAAGATGAAGGGAGCATTAAAAAGGTAGTTGAGAAAATATATCAATGTCTCTTGGTAGTTGAGGTGAATTAATTCCATGTTTGTAAGTAGTTGAGGTGAATTAATTTTATGTCTCCAAATAAGAAGGAGGCTACTTAATTGAGCATTAATGTAGAGGGACAAGGTTGGTAGAAATGATGAGTGATAGGTAGGATTTAAATATTTACTACGAAGACTTGATAAAAATACTAAAGTGATATTTTATTCATTAAATTTTACAAAAATAATGCCCATTAAAATAACAGGCGTTTCAAATTCTGTCCATAACAATACCATTTTAGAGATGTTATTCATGGTTTGCATGTAATTTCATACGGACTCAAATCATTTGTCTAATTTTTTGTGTCCAAAATGCTGTCTAATTAATCATATAATAACATATAATTTAATGAAAAACATGTAAAATTAAATTAAACAGTGTTTCAAACTTTACAAATGACGTGTCATATTATAATTTATTGGACACCATTTGGGACAATAAAATTAGATAAAAGATTTCATTATGCCTTAAGGTCATGTGACAAAGGACATTTTGAGTGTCGAAGGGTGATGAATCAACAAAAAGATTGTACCAAGATGACAAGAGTAAAGAAAAGGTGACTAACAGTTCTCATCATATTTCATCACACCTCATCTCATACGATGGTTGGTGAGAAGAGACAGAATCATATAAAGATTAGGGTAGACGGCCGTCCCTTTGAACTTTTTTTCTTATAAATTTATATATAGAATTTTGTAAAAATTATATATTCCACCCAATTAAAATTACATTCCCACCCTCTATAATCAAATTTTGTCCTCTATCTTATTAATTTAGTCATACCTCCGCTTTTTTTACTAATTTTCTTAGCCCTGCCCCTTGTGGTGAGGTTATCCTATAAACTGCCCGATGCGACTTTGGCTTGTGAAGCTCCAAGGGAAAGCCTACGTCTTGCATTTGACCTTAGGACTTAGCCTTATATTCGCATGATTGCAACTCCTTGCATGCGTATGTGCTCCTCTGTGATGGCATTCAACATGCACAATTGTTGCCCCATATCTTGTTGCTGCTCGAAGTGCCTAGAGCTTCTCGTTGGGGGATCACTTGGTGAGCCACCACATCACCACTTTCACGGCTTAACATGAGGACACCGGAATTTTCAAGACAAGTGATGTTAGTGAGGCCTTCAGTTTATTTTTAACTGTACATTTGCTCCATTTCTCTTGTAAATAAAGAAAATTTTAAACGCTTAAATTGATTGCGTTGATGCTACCATATTGGGAGGAACACTAAGCGTTTTTCAATAAGACAAACGAGAAAGGCCACAATGTGCAATATGAACCTTCCGAACGGGGGGCGGCGTTTGGAGGCAGCAACTACAACTTGTTGCCTCGAATCACAGATTTATTAGGAATAACAAAAAAATATATATATATTACAAACTTGTATCCATTATGTTGTGGCTTTGTGATGACGTATATTGTCATTACCTTCCACACATTAAAAATAAATAAATAAATAAACCCTCGCCTTTTTTTGTTGTTGAAGCATCTTAATTCATGCATTTTTAATTGAAAAACCATTACATATATAATTATAGTGTGTTTGGAACATTAGTTCAAATCAATTAAAGCATTTCCAACCTGTAACATCAAAATTGTGTAATTTTTACTTCAAACAGTTAATTTATTTTCAACCCATTATGCCATTTCTAATACCAAAAAGAATATTCTATATATGGTTTTTTTATCTTTCTTTTTATATTCCTTTATACTAATTCCCTGCTATAAAAATTGGTGTGGAATGAATAGTAAGACACATATATTTTTATACTAATGTCCTACCATTCACTTCAATTTGGCCACACAAATGGCGCTCCGTTGGATAGATGATTTGGCACCAAACTTGATTTTCCACATCATATTTAGGTGAGTTGGAGCCACTCTTAGTTAAACTAATAACAATATAAAATTTTATATATTATAGTATAGTATAAAATAAAAACAACTACACTCGAAAACACCCTATCAATTACTTTTTGGACTAGAACAAAATGGTCCGGACCTCTTTTCGTTGGAAATATGCTCCATATATTAATAATCATCCCTTGTTTTATATTTATTGGTTATTTGTATATTATTTTATACATATCTTATTGCATATCCTTAAAACTTTTATTTTCGCTTAATAACCAGTGGTATACTGGTTTATATGAAAATGGATAATAAAGTCATGAGCTGCTAATAATCACCAACTGCTTTTAGTAACTATTATTAGCAACCAACAACTTTTATCAGTTTTTTAATAACCGCAGTCTTAGGTAATTTGTCCCCCACCACCACATCGCCGTCGTTCCCCGCCAGCGCTCTGTACTTGTCTTTCCTCGTGAAGCTGGTACACTCGTACGACAAGCATGCCGCTATCACCCTCTGCACGTGATTCGCCACCTCGAACCTGGTCCTCTTCCCGGCCCCACACGTCATCTCGTACGGCAGCTTCTCCAAGAACCTCACCTCGTAAGCCGGGCTCGGGTTCATGAAGAAGTAGAACGGGTCCATCCCTTTCCACCCCCTCGCCGTCGTCCCATGAAACATCCCCATCTTGTTCGCCATCGCCACCGGCACCAGCTCGTCCGTCAGCTCCGCGAATAGCGCCGAGAATCTCAGCAGGAACGGCTCGCGGCACGTCGTCCCCTCCGGGCATATCGCCAGGTCGCCTTCTTCTAGAAGCTTCCTTATCATGGCGGCGTCGGTGGCTCGGTCGCGGCTTAGTCTGACTGTCTTGATCGGGGATATGATCTCGGAGAGACGCGAGAGGGAGTAAGTGACGGCGGGGATCGGACGGCCGAGAGCCGCCGAGAGGAAGATCGGGTCGAGGAGTGTACGGTGAGAGCAGACGAAGAGGACTCCGCTCCGGCCCGTGGATTTCTGGGCCTGGGGAGGTGGTCTTCCTTTTATGTGGACCCGAACGCCTAAGGCCCAAAAGGCGTAATACACGATCGGCATCGGGAGGAGAGCGCCGGCGGCGATTCGCAAGCAAGCTAACGGAAACCCGATCGGAATCCAGAGAATGATGAGCAGAGCCATTAACGGCGTTGGTTTCTGAACCAAACGGCCGTCGTGGAAGACTACTGGTTTCGGAAGCTTCTCGTGGCTTACGGGCTTGACTTCTGGTTTTGGAGTAACGACGTAGCTCTCTTTGCAGAGAGACATGAACGCGAAATCAGTTCTCCTGTCGCCAATTCCGATATCCGGCGGCGGCGAGTGGGACAACGCCTTGCGGAGAGCGTGGGCCTTGTTTTTCCCGACGAGAACTCCGGGGCTTTTAACCAAACCGGTTGCTCTACCTCTGTGGATATGTATCTCCGTTCCGAGAACTATGTCGGCCCCTAAATAGTCCTTGAGAAATGGCTCGACCATGATCTTCGGGTTCGCCGTCAAGACGCAGCGTTTCCCGCACGAGGAGAAGACGCGCCACGTGGCGGGATGCAGGTCGCCGGAGTAGAACTTGGGGAGGACGGCGCGAGCGACGGATTCGATGTCGGAGGCTCGCATGCCGGCGAAGGTGGCGAAGATGAGGACTCGGATTCCGGCGGATTCGGAGATGAAGTAGTAGAGGATTCCGGCGACCGGAGAGGCCAAGAGGAGGAGGAGGAGCCGGAGAATTCCTCCGACTTCGAAGGCGACGAGAGCGAAGTAAGGGAAGGAGCTACGTCCGGTTAGCAATGTGCCGTCCATGTCGGCAACAACGGTATCATTTTCACGGCCAATGGATTTGCATTCATCGATGTTTGGGAACGTTAAGAGAGAGTACAGGGGCTTCTCCAAGCTGGCCATGTTAATGATCTAAGTTGGTGGCAGTGCAGGGATTTCCCGATGAATTATAAAGTGTCTCTAACAACCGAACAAATTTAATTCTTTGAATTAATCGATAAGACTTTTTGTATGGTTTATTTAATGTTTAGTAATAAAAGATGAACAAGAAGATTTGCGCGTAATCTTGCGGAGTAGTAGAGAAGTATTTCAAGTTTTTTTTATTATTTATTTTTTATTTTTGCACATGTGGCGAGTCATTGGTGAATCTAGCACAAAAAAGTAGCAAATATTTGATGAATTTGGTCGGAGTATTTAGTTTTCTTTCCTTTTTTTTTTTTGTTTTTAACAAGTTTCTTTATTTTCCTATTACATATACAAATAGCCAACAGGCCAATATATTTCGTATAGCTTTATCTTTTTTCTTTTTTTTTTGGTCCGACAAGGATAGTAACGGAGACAAGCAAGGAATAATGAACAATGGGTTTTATAATAATACATAATTTATGAAACTTTTTTTTTTTTTTTTTGCATTCTTGAGGTCCTTTGAAGTTTAAAATATACGAGGAAGTAATTCTTCAACAAATACACAAGTGATAAGACAGTTTACTCTTTTTTCTTTTTTCTTTTTTCTTTTTTCTTTTTTTCCTTCAATTTTTAATGTAAACTAATACCTTCTCCAATGAGTTTGGTAAACCCATGCTATTTGGTTTCTCATTGTTTCTAGACGACGGCCAAGGGCGATGCACTATAAGTCCCCACTAGTAGCCTATAAGTCCCCCTTGATTTTTTTTTTTTTCCCTTTAATATAGCTTTTTGTTTTTTTTTTTAATATAGTTTTTTCCTCTAACAATAATAATAGAATAACAACACAAATATTTATATTAAAAATATAGTTAGGCTTGTCCATTTCAGCCCAATTTAGTATCCAATAGCACAGTGTTCTATATTGTTTATAAATCTTATCACTATACATCAAAACCTATGTTTGTTGAACTCCCTCTCACTCTAAAATTCTCTCTTCTTTCTAGAATTCTCTCATTCTCTCTCTTAAATTTGAAGTGGTTCTTAATTTTCCAAATGTTTGCTATTATTTTCTCTCATAAACTCGAATCTTATCCACAGCCCCTCAACCATCTTCAAATTTTAGTAAACCACCCTCAGATCTTACACTTTCATCATTTCTTTCTTTCTTTCTTTCTTTCTTTCTTTCTTTTGTTTCTTTTTTCTTTGTTTTTCATAGATCCAAAGTACTATCACCTAAGACAATATTTCTCATCACTTTTCTAGAAGGTTCTCAAGCAAAAATACAAGCCTAGATTCACTCAACTATGAATTCTCATGTATTTTGGAATCCCTGGTGATGTAAGGATGCTGATTGAAGGAAAATTTATCCGAGTGACTTCAATCAGAGGTTCGGCCTTCTAGGTATGGGTACTAATCGTAATGTGATGAGAAAAAGATCTCATGCCATCGACTCTAGATGTAACAAATGTGGGTGACAGACTTATGAGGATAAGTGTCATTCGTCTGGATTTGTGTCAATAAATAAGGAGGACAAAATCCATTTTTGTAAATGTGACCTTTCTAAAGAGAACTTGGATGAGTTCCATCCTTCTCTTTAGAACCATCCAGGTGGATATGTCCAAGGTACAATTTTTAATTTCTAGCCTAAATTCCAAGCAAAGAGACAACACCTAAGAAATTTGGCATTTAAAGGTCCTTTTTGTTAGTTTATAAGAAAATTAAATGGAGAGTAAATTCTTAATCCACAGAGATTATTTGAGTGTTTCTACAAAAAATGTTTTTTGTATTTTGAGTGTTTGTTTGTTTTTAGATTGTCACAATATGTGTTAAATAATAAAGTTTGTTTTTATTTTATCATTATAGTAGTTGTTATATATATGTGTTTGTTTTATAAAAAAATATTATCTTGTCAGATGCATCATGTGTTTGTTCTTATTGTTACTTTAAAATTTTCAGGTCCTAAATGATTTTTCTAGATTTGTATTGTTTTGGTCAAAAGGTTTACAGTATGTCATATGTCTTTATTGACTTTCTTATATTCGTTTTGTTTTTGTCAGAAGATTTACAGTATGTCATGTGTCTTTTACTAACTTTCTAGATTCGTATTGTTTTTTCAAAAGGCTTATAGTATATCATATGTCTTTTACTGACTTTTTTAGATTTATGTTTATTTTATAAAAAAATTGTATAGTTAAATGTGTTAGGTTTGGTTTGTTTGTTTGTAAATTGTCAAAAGTTATATAGTTAAAGTCTCATTTGTCAAAAATCAGTTAGATCATGTGTTTATTTTTTAAAATCTAAACTGATTTGGTTTGAATTTTTCTAACAAATACATCACCTATATGTCATAAGTCCTTAGTCCTTTTCTATTTCATCTTCTTTAAGATCTCATTTGGGACTTAAAGTTTAGGCAGAGCAGACTTCAAACAAAAACCTAAAAAAACAAATAGGAGAAAAAATAGTCAATCTATTTTAGAAACCAAATATGTCTTCTACTCATTCATCTAGGAAAATCAAAACTATGTGTGTCTTCTATGGTTCTAATCTTTGGTAAAGGTAGAGTCTACTTAGAAGTCGCAGAACACTTAGTACAAGTCTTGGCATGTAGGAAGACTATCCTGATTTATGAGGGAAGTAGCTTAGGGTTAATGAGAAATATAGCAACAGCAACACATTCTAAGGGTAGCCATATCGTAGAAATTATCCCTTATCCCTTAGTTGAGAGAACCTTTGTGGAAAAACATAGGTAAGGAAGAGAGAGTTTTGGACACATTTAAGTGTCTTAAAAATATGTCCATAACTCTGATACTTTAATTGCATTATCTGATGGTTTAGGTACCTTTGAAGAGTTATTCATAATTGCTAGCACGAGTCTGTTAGGCATTTACTCTAAACCCATAGGTCTTTCGAATGTAAATAGTTTTTATAACAGTCTTTTAAAGTTTTTAGATTATGTTGTAGAACAAAACTTCATTATAGAGTCAAGAAGACAATTTTTTGTTACTACTTCAACAGCTGAAAACCTGCTTGATAAAATGTAAGTCATTTATCTAGAGCCCGACACTGTAACGTCCAAGCTTGATTGAAATAAAGAAAGCAGGAAGTGACTATTGGATTTGAACCTCTACCTGTAATCTTTTAATTTTACTCACAACTTGTTCGTCAATATTTCTTATGTTCCGAATAACCGCTCTCTTCCACATTTTGTATTTTTTATGATATACTGTTGTTAAAATCTTTAGATTCATTGACTCTAGTGTCTGGATGGCTGATATTAAGAGTAACTAGTACTCTCAAAATGCATTCTGTTTAAGGTTCTTTTTTTTTTTGGTCGATGCTGCTGTAATCTTCACACATACATGGTTAGGATAGCTTGATTATACGAAGTATTTTAATATAAATATCTACATTGTTTATTTTATTATTATTATTATTATATAATATAATATCTCTAATCTAATTATAAATTAGAGTTCAAAAACAATAAATGATTGAAAAATAACATGATGGATATATACATTTCTTTTGATATGTGTTAAAATAATATTGATAAAAAAAAAGGGCCATCCGACACAACGTTCTAGCTCAATCATTGTCACCATGGTTGACATTGTCACTAAAGATGATAACAACTCAAAGTAAAAAAATATATATATGTAATAAAATATAGGTGTCCCCTTTACTGTAATTGCACATCCGCGAAATAAAAAAATTCTATGTCCTACTTAGCATGGGACCATGTCCTTTTGGAGGCCGAGGGGTGTATGTGAAAGCTTATTTATTATTGTCGGCTTTTTTCTTGAGGTAGAGAGAATAGACTCCGACGAAAGGACGTGTCAACAATAAGAGATTTTTTTCCTATAAATACTGCATGTTTATAAATGTTACATTTGATTAAAATTGAATCAAAATTTAGGTCTGTTTATTTGATGGATTGGACTTAGAATTTTGGACTCAGAGTATTGCTAATAGCTCGTTTGATATACCCATAATTTGAATGTCAATTCGAATCTCAAATTGACTTTTAAGTGCGAAATTCGAGTTTTGCTATACCCAACTTAGCTTGAGACCATGTCCTTTTAGAGGGCATGTAAAAAATTATTTATAATTATCAACTTTTTTTCTTAAGATAGAGAGAGAATAGACTTTTGATAAAAGGATGGTGCACAAAAAGGTGTTTTTTTTTTCCATAAGTAGAACATGTTTATAAATGTTATATTTGATTAAAATGGTATCAAAATTTAAAAATGCATATATATTTGAAATTATAGTATATTTGGGTTATTTTGATTGAGGATAAATTGATGCCTTGAACATGTGAGTATTTTTCCTTCTAAGCAAATTTTATGAAATTTTAGGAGTTTTTTAGAAGTTTATATAATTTCAAGCTCAATCCAATCTAATCCAATAAATGATTGAATTGGATTGTATTAAATTGTTAGGTTAAAAAATTTATACATGATAAAATTTCACGAGGAATGGTGAAAACATTTTGGTTTCAATCCAATGCCATATATCATATTTTAGATAGAAATTACATTTGAGTTTAAAAGTTGAATTGGTTTTAAAGGAGATTTTTTCCAAAAATTTTTTCGTCATTTAACACATTAAAACAACCATGTGCAATACACATGTTGATTTCGGTCAAAAACTCCCCATTTAGGTCCCTTTTTTGGTCTTTTTTTATTCAAGGTATAACTTGTCAATTTACGAGAGGTTGAGTTTTTTCTTTCTCTATTTTCTTTTCTGAAAAAAAAAAAAAAACTAACACTGGATATATAACCAACTGAATCACTTTTTAGCTGGAGGAGATTCGGAAAGGTGGTAGTGTCTACAAAACAAGGGATATAATACAAACATATAGAAAATTATTGATTATTGAGAATGACAATAATATTGTTTTATCAATTTACTCTTTTTTGTAAAATTGAACGTCAAAACAAGTATGTCAGAATTTTACATTATAATATTTTTTGCTTTATATTATCATATAAGAGAACTTGTATATTGTTAAAACAAAATGTTTGAACAAATTTACTGTAACAATGCTTTTGCTTTACAATATAGCTTTTGAAACTGCATAATTAAAATGATGTTGCCAAACAAAACTTAATAAGTTGCTAAACAGAAAGGGGGAAAAAAGCAACGTGCTTTAAGCTTAATTTTTCTTATTTTTTCTAGGCCGAAAATTGAGCTGAGCCGAGTTTTCTATTATTTGCCTGCATGTTGTCTAGAGTTTGTACTCTGATTGATCATAGAAGTAATGAATGAAGCACAAGAAGCATGCAGCTGAAGAAAATTCACAGAAAAATTAGTATATTCCTAGGGACTCAAGCTCAGGTCTCTTTACCTTTGCTCAGTAGTGTTCATTGGAGGCTAAAGAAGGGGAAAAAAAAGAGCACTATGATTAAAACTTCATTTTTTTTTCCAGAAAAAACAAAGCATGTGGCTCTGCAGGGGAATAAAGGACCACTTTTGGACAAACCGAGGCCACAGTTAAAAAGGAAATTTGAAAGAACACAAGACCAACACAACAACAGAGTACGGGACAACAACATATTTGTTGCTAAAAAGCATCCTCAGTCCCCATCAAAGTTAGAACTTTTCTGTGTCATGTCTGGTTCAAAACTTTCCTCTTTTCCACAAGCTCATTTCCAGGTTTGAGACAAAGGTCTCGCAAAGGGGTGTATCTGAAAAGTGCTTAGAATTACAACACTAGAGGCCCCACCTTAAGAAAAACTCCAGCCTTGAAGAACTCATAATAGTCAGAGTATGCAAAACAAATTGCAATGAGTCAGCCCCAGAGTTCTTTTTCCCTGTTCATTGTACTAGAAGAATAAGATTTAATTTGATTAGGGAAAAAAAGAGTGAGATTCTCTGAGATGTGAATACATTCAAGAATAACTGCTTGTATTAATCATCAGAAGAATTCAAACTCCAAGTAAAGACCTGATGACCTATCTGAGTCTGAAACCACCTTGTTAGTTTGAGGCAAATTCGACTTGAATGTGTTGTTTAACAATGCCAGATCGATAGGTTTTGGAATCTCTGGAGGGTGAGTACTACGGATTAGAGCCCAATTAACGCTTTCAAAGAAAGGATGCTGCTTAATTTCAGTAGCACCTCTCTTAAATCCTAATCTTTTTTGCGGGTCCTTTACGAGTAGACCCCGGATAAGATCCTTAGCAGCAAAGCTAGCATTAGACCCTTCAGGGAATTTGAGGGACTGTCCCACAACGTTAAATAGCGTCTCGCGGTTTCCATTGCCTTTGAAGGGTGTCTTGCCATGAAGCAGCTCATACAGGAAAATGCCAAAGGTCCACCAATCCACGGCACTCCCATGGCCGTCCCCTCTTATGATCTCCGGAGCTAAATATTCGTGAGTTCCGACAAATGACATGGAACGGGCATTTGTTGGCTCGGCAATAAGTACAGGGAGCGAATTCGAATTCGTCGAGCTTGGTTTTTCGCTTCCCACCTTGGCTGTTTTAGAGCCTAAAAATCGAGGCTTGAAACAAGAAGGTTGCAAGCAAGAGGGTTGCACACAAACCGGCAATTTAAAGGCTGGATCAATGCATGATGGCTCAATGCAGTATGAGGAGATTTTACAAGCCGTGGCGGCATCGTCGGACTGAACAAGAGTTGGACTCACATAACATCTCAATGACAAATCAAAATCCGAAAGCATTATATGGCCATCCTCCCTCACTAGAACATTTTCGGGTTTCAAGTCCCTATACACCACTCCCATCATGTGCAGATACTCTAAAGCAAGAAGAACTTCCGAAGCATAAAACCTGCAATATCATATGAAACCATGATCAAAAACAAATTTTCCTTGAAACTTCTAAATTCTATTTCAAGTTTAGCCATAATACGCTCACCCTGCACATCTACCGTTCTAACAATACAAAGGGCAATATGACATACAACTGGTTGATTGAGAAACTTTAAGAAATCTCTCCTATTTCTTTTTCCCAAAAAAAATAAAGCCCAATACTTTGATCGAACATAACATTAAAAGACATTTTTTAAAAAAACAAAAATGATGATGAAAGGAGAAAATGACGAACCTAGCGGCTTGTTCAGCGAAGTGCTTCCCCGGTTGGCGTTGGCGAAGCGTGTGAAGATCTCCACCGCTGCAAAACTCCATCAACAAACAAGAAAAGTTGTCGGTCTCGAAATGCGAATAAAGTGTGGGAAGAAACGGATGATTCAACAAGCCCAAAATATTTTTCTCAGTCTGAGCTCTCGCCAACTTCTTCCTCCCAACAAGCATGCCTTTATCCATAACTTTAATGGCGAAAAGGCACCCCATTCCCCCTCTCAACTCCGCCAAATATACACTCCCAATGTCCCCACACCCCAGCTTCTTCAAAAGCCTGAAATCCCCCAAACCCAGCTCCATATCTCTCCCCTTCTTCACGCACTGAATCGCCTCCCATCGGGTGTCGTTGCCCTTGTGGTGGGGCTTCGACGGGCAAAGCCAACTCTTCCTGAAACTGCTGTCGTTTTCACTCTCTTCTTCTCCTTCAAGGAAAGCTACAGTAGTAGCAGTGGTAGTAGATTCGGCATTCTTGCTACTGCTGTTGCTAGTGATGGATGAACTGTCGTGGCTCGTTTCGCTGGTCTTTGATGGCTTATTTTCCTCCATTGCTATACCGCAGAGAAGTTCGATGAAAGTTGTGATCAAAGAAAGGGGGGTTTTCTCTTAACCACGCTATAGCAATTTAAATTTTGCGATCGAAAACATGATAACAAAATTAATTTGAACAATAAACTACTGTATAGGTTGGGACTCTAAAACATATATATATATATATATTAATTTTTCGCTTTTGGGATAAAAATGTGGTCAAGATTGTTGCTGGGGAGGGACCGAGGAGGTCAAAGGGAGAGGCGAGAGAGACGCGGGCGGGGCGCGAAGATAGGAAAGGATATTAGCAGCAGATGAAGAAAGAGGGTGAAAAACAGAATTCAAATTTGAAAAACTGGTTCTGGGTGAGACACCCAAAGACCTGCCTGGGTTGGGTTTGCAGTCCATTTCTCTCTTTCTCTCTCCTCCTTTCTCTCTCTACTCTTAGCCCTCTGTCCCAGAAGATACAGCTTAGGGACACAAACAAAACAAAAAAACGGAGAGAGAGTGAGAGAGATTCTGTTTTCGAGGACGACAAAAGCGTTTCAGACTTTCAAAACAAAGGTTTGTTTTTTTTTTTTCGTTTTTTTTTTTAAGTACATGTCCGGTTGATACCGTTACTCAGGCAAGGATCAATTATATGGTGCAAGTGAATGTATGGGTTTTTGTGTAGCCCGAGCTACAGTGAGAGAGAATCTTTGACAAAAGATTATTGATCTGTCCATAACGTGTCTTGGCCGTTGATCAGGTGTGGATGCCATTTTTATTTCGGGGAAATTTTTATTTTCTAGTAGGGCGTGAAAAGGTGCTTTTTTTCCCTTCCAAAAACAAAAAGGTGCTTTCTTTAAAATAAAAATAAAATAGAATTACTTATTATCTAACATGAATCTCTAAAACCATATTTTTAATGTGTCAAAATATGTTCAATTGAAAACAATGAATACTTCTCATCATCCTCATCATGCTAATGATATAAACTAAAAAAATCATATTAACCAGGCTAAAATTTGTGGAAAACAAAACAGAATAATCAAACTAAATAAACGTATGCAAGTGATATATAACTAGCAGGAAAACTCGCGTGTTGCAACGGAAAATACTATTGTTATACAAAAAATTAACAATTGTGGCAATATAATAGTAGTTTATCTATATATATATATATAGTTTATTAAAATTATATTAACATGTGTATATTTATGTAGTAGTATTGATTTATAAAATTTATTTACTATATAAGAGTAGTTTATATATATATATATATAGTTTATTAAGATTATATTAATATGTATATTTATGTAACTGTATTGATTTATTAAATTTATTTATTGTATATTTACATATGGAAATTTTAATATTATATATATTATAGCGATCATGTTTAAAATGTGTTAAAGAATAAATAATTTAAAATATATGGGCCTAATTAAGATTGTATAAATTTAATTTGATTAAGAATAGTTGGCTCGGTTTATGTCAGCCTAGTCTATTTTTTCACTTTGTATTTAACATATGTTTACCAAAGTATCCTATGATATGTCTATGAATTATATTACTGTGCATCGAAGATGAAATTTTCTAAGCTTTCTCTCTTTACATTTCTTTCTTTTTTCTAGTTCTGAAATTCTCTTACTTCTCTCTAGAATTTTGTCTTTCTCTCTCTAAAATTTGTAGCTTGTTTTTCTTCTTTTCTACTTAGTTATTCGGTTTTTTTTTTCTTGTTTCTTTTTAAGGACTTGAATCTTATCTAAGACCTTTTAGTTTTTTTATTTTTTTCCTTGTATTATTCATTTGTTTTTTTTTTCTGTGTTTTTTATGAATTCAAAATATCATCACTTAAAAAAACATTCTCTATCACTTTCTCCGAAGGTTCTTAAACAGAAATATAAGTCTTGAATTACTTGATTATGGATTTTTATACATTTTGGTATTCCTTTGATGTAAGGATATTGATTGAAGCTAAAATTCATTCGACTGATGTTAATCACAATGTTGGTCTTCCATGTATGGGTACAAGTCGTAGTGATAAATGTGGGTGATAGATTTGTAAGGCTAAGTGTCATTCACTTAGATTTGTGTCAGATATGTTACTCTTTAGAGTCATTATAGCAGATATGTTTAAGGTGCAATTTTTAAACTTTGGCCTAAATTTCATGTAAAAATACAGCGCCTTAAAAATGTAGCTTTTACATATCTTGTTTGTCAGTTTGTAAGGAAATTGGGTGGAGACTAAATTTTTATATATAGTTGTTGTTTGAATGTTTCTGGAAAGAAAATGTGTTTTGCATTTTTAGTATTAGTTTGTTTTTAGATTGTTATAGTAAGTGTTGAATAATTACTATTTATTTTTTTTTTGAAAATATTATATTGTCAGATAAATCATGTGATGTACTGTAATTTGTTTAAAATTTCTGAATTTTATGTAGACATTTTAAGATTTGTGTCTCATTTGTCAAATGTTCAATAGTAATTTGTCGATTTTGTTTTATATTCTATTTTGTCTTTTTTATCAGTTTTGCTGATTTAGGTTTTTTAAAGTCAATAGACTACAACGTTTAATTGTCTTTTGTCAAATTTATTTAGACTTGTTTGAGAATATCAAAAGTTACATAGGTTTATCCCGATTTTCAAAACTTTCTCTAATTATTTGTCCTCTTTCTAAAACTTTGTAGAGTTGTTTAGTAAATTTTTGAAAAATTTGTCTTACTTTTGTTAGTTGTGTGTATATTATATGGTTTTTTATTTTAGCATTTATGATTTGACTGCTTGATTTTTAGTTTTCGTACATTTTTATTTTTGTAATTTCCCATTCAGGACTTAAGGAGTTTAGATAAAGCGGACTTAAAGCCAAAAACTTAAAAAAAAAACAAATACTTAAAAAAATAAAGGCAAATATGTCTTCCTCATTTATATAATAAAATTGAAATTGTCTATATTTTTTGTGATTCTAGTTTTAAAAAAGATCGAGTTTATTATGGAGCCTCAAAATATTTAAGGGAAGTTTTAGCATGATTTAACGCTACACTATCACTAGAATAAAGAAAATGATTTGGGAACAGTATTATGCTTTCGGGAGGAGGAGGCAAGTGGACTGGATAAACCAAGCCTGGAAAGAAACAAATCATGCTCCAATGTCGAAAAAGTGCCTTGAAAGACGTAGACTTGGTTTTACCTAGTAGCGTATTATTTATTTAGAATTGCCGCCAATTACAGTGACTAGCTAACTAAACATTTAATTATTGGTCATTATATTGGTGATTCTCGTCCCTTAAAGCAATTAAGAAAGTTACAAGATTAACCCAATAGAAAAAAGTTACATCATATATATATATATATATAGTATACTATATATATCTTAATTTTTAAAGTGTTTACAAACCTTGTTAGAACTTAAAGACCGTAACAAGTAAGAATTTTACAATATTTTATATCTTTGTTTTATATTGTAGCATGTGAAAGCTTTGCACTAAAGTAGTTGAAACTTTTGTGCTCCTTCCCAAACGCTCTCTTTGTTTGTCTTCGCTAGGAGTCAATCTCTAGGTGGCATCTCAAATTTTATAGGTTTTCTTTCAATTGATGGATGTTAGTAGAAGACGAAGCTTGAGAGGCGAACGCGTAATTGGAGTTATTTTCTTGTATCCTAAGATGGTCCAAACTAAAACTTGAAGTGCAATCAAAGAGAAAACACCAGCCCTCGTCAACTATCTGATCTATATATCATCATCAATAAATCTTGTTTGTCATTTCTCAGTTGGGGAAAAAAAATCCGCCCTGTTCAATTGATTGTTATCAAACTATGAAGTTGGCAGATTTCTTTGCTGCTTTCTCCCTCTTCCTCGCATGGCAATTTATTCAACTAGGTAATTTGAAACAAGTATTTGAGTTTTTCTTCAACATGCCACTTTGTTTATAAGCACATGATCACAATTTTTCTCAATTTACAGTGCTGGTGTATAAATACCAACATTGAAGTATATCTCATATTCCCATATATCATATACTAAAAGTATATATTTGTGTGATTTTTTCACTTGATCACATGGTTTTTTTTGGTCTCAGAAAATGTTGTCTAATAATTAAAAATTTTAAATCCTTCACATGCAGGAACTACAAAAGCGCACACGGTCACATTTTACGTGCACAACAAATGCCCATTTCCCATATGGCCAGCCGTCGCATCTAACAACGGCTATCCGGTCCTCGCAGACGGCGGATTTTACCTTCCATCGGGCCAAACTCGCCGCATCGTCGCACCGTGGAAATGGACGGGGCGGTTGTGGGCCCGGACCGGCTGCAACTTCGCCTCATCTAATTGGAACCGCGCGTGCCAAACCGGCGACTGCGACGGACGACTACAATGCAACGGCCTAATTGGTACCCCGCCAGTCACACTCGTCCAAATCTCAGTCCAAGCAGACCAAGCCAAGCCCAACTTCTACGACGTTAGCTTGGTGGACGGCTACAACCTCCCCGTCTCGGTCTCAGCCCGGCCTGCCACATCGAAATGCGCTGTCGGAGGCTGCGTGAAGAATCTTAACAGCTTGTGTCCCAACGAGCTCAAGGTGTTGAGCGACGACGGCGGAGCGGTGGTGGCGTGCAAGAGCGCTTGCTTGGCGTTCAATTTGGACTCGTTTTGTTGTCGTAATGAGTTTGGTAGCCCTGAGAAATGTGGCCCAAGCGTGTATGCCAAGGTATTCAAGGATGCTTGTCCTTGGTACTACAGTTATGCTTATGATTCGCCGTCTCCGTTGGTCAGCTGTGCTGCTACAGAGTACGTGATTACTTTCTGTCCCTCAACTTGGGGCGTTGGTGGTGGGAATATTACCGTCGTTGGTAGTGATGTGGCTTTGACTCGTTGATGTCGTTTCTGATTTGAGGTTTTGGGGTTTGGAGCTTATAATAAGCTGTTGAATGTGTAGAAGCATTAATTTATGAGATGATTGTGGATGTAAAATTTCATGATTTATTTTTTGGTTTTATTGTGGATATTGCTTGAATAATGTAAGGTGTGTTTGTTGTTATTTTTGTTTTTATTTTTCAAAACAGGAAAATTTTTGTTTTCGTTTTTCATTTTTAAACAAAAAAACATGTTCGGTAACTAATATTTGTTTTTGAAAACAAAAAGTACGTTTGATAATAACTTTTGTTACGTAATTTCTAAAACAAAAACAAAAATATTGTTAACATTTATTCGACTCTACAATCGAAATGATGAGACAAGACAAAAATGACGGCTTAAGTGAAGATTGAGGTCAAAGTCAAGGTCAGTATGACAGGACAGAATAAAGACCAATAACAAAATATCATATTTTTTTAAGTGTTAGTAAATATAATATTTTTTTTAAATGATTTGTTTTTCCAATTTTATCCAAAGAAATTATTCTGAAATTTGATTTTTATTATTTTTTCTTTCATTTTTATTTTTTTCTTCTTTTTTCTCTTCTCTCTCCTGAGTTTAACTCTCTCCCTTCCTTTCCCCTCTCTCCTCTCACGCTCTTCTTTTCCCTTTCCCTCTCTCCTATCATGCTTTCCACTCTTTATAGATCTTCTATCTCCGTCTCCTCTAGCGTGACTGCACTTCTCTAGCGCTTCTCTACCATTCCACTCTCGCCTTCTCTGGTGAAGAGGTTGGCCACCATCACGGATCAATCTTCCGTCTAGACTCTATTGCAAGCTTTGCATTCCCGTTGACATAGAGCCATCGTGAGCTTTGCGCTCTAGTCGCCACCTTCGTCGAGATCTTTGTCATCCGTTGTCTAGAAGTTTCGATTTCTTCACCGATCTTGGCCATCACTTTCTTCTCTCCAATTTTTCAGGAATAAACATAAAGAAAGAGAGGAGATAGGAGAGACGAATCTAAGGCCATGTTTGGTTTCGTTCTCAGAATTTTTAAAAATATTTTCGCACCTTTTTTCAGGACAAAAATTTTAAAAATACTTTCAACACAATTCTTAAAAAATTTTTGTTTTTCAAAATAAAAACATTTTTATCTATTTTGAAAATAATACCAAATGGCCTCTAAGATTTTGTATAATAAATTTTTGCAAACATCAAGTTTTTGTTTTCATAATTTTTTAAAAAATTGATAGCAGATTAAGAAATAAAAAACAATAACCCAACTACCTAACATGTTTGAAATTTTCTTAAAAAAAAAAACAAAAAGTCATTTAAAAACACTATATCTTACAAGGCCATAGCTATTTAATATGCGAGATAATTGAGTACTTTATAGCAAATTTATGAAATTGATTACTCAAACCCATACCCACGACTCTTAAAATGTGGGAATGGTAAGTCCCTAAAAGTAACTAATAAGTTGTTTGGGAATCTAGTTTCAATTAAAAAAAAAGATTATTCAAATTGCTTTCATTATAGTATTTCTTTTACAAAAGTTCAATTGCTACAATTTTTATGTTTGAATTGTTGTTCACATTATATTTTCAAACGAGCTACAAAAAAGTGTGCAATAAGGTGACAATTTGAGTTGTGTTTCTGTCAACTCAAATTTTTATGTTGAGTTCGAGTCTACTCTGATATCACCTGTTTGGTAAAAAAATCATTGAAGTATGTATTGTTACAACTAAAACTGTGTTTAACAAAATCAGTTTGAATCAAAATTTTTTGTTGCTACAATGTAAAGCTCTCATATACTAGAGTAATCAGAAAATGTGAGCTATAATGTAAAACTCTCATATGCTATAGTTTTCAGTTTAAAAGTTTCAATTTTAACTGCATCTTAAACACCCTAATCAACAATCTAAGTGTTACTTTGCATACTTAATCCATTTATTAATACTTTATTTTGTGAATTTAGATAATAAATATATATTTTTTAATTACAGTAAATTTGCTATTTGCCAATTTTTTTTTGTCTTTTTTAACTTAAAAATTAATAGATATAGTCAATTCAAATCAATTTCGTATCAATTGTATTATCAAGTTAGGTTGATTTTGAGTTATATGCTCATGTAGAATTCAAATTACCACCCTTTCCCTGTGCATGAGATTCTTTTATCCAACTCTGTTAATTTTGACTGTTAATACTTGATTATTGCCCGTCAATTTTGATCATTAGCTTTGTTAATTTTGAGCTATAATTATGAGATGTTTGCGGATGGTCGCTCATGGAAATCGATGGTGAGCGACTTTGGTCATCAGTTAAGAGGACAATAGCCATCACAAAAACAAAAACAAAAAAAAAAAAGAAAAGAAAAATGGATTATCTTTTTACGTGCTATAATTTTGCTAATCATACTAAAACATATTAAGGAAACCTATATTATTTTATAAATAGACCTAATTTTATAACATAAAACGTGTAAATCCTTATAATATAATTATTATGTAATTTATATTATTTTAAAATATTTCAAAATGATTGTTATATTTCACCTCCACCCCTCTCAACCAGGGATGCAAACATCCAAAATTTTAGTGAAATTTTTAGTTTTTTTAGGGAATCTAAATTTTTTTTATTGTAATACCAGTTTCTGCAAAATATCAGTAAACATTTGTAAATATCAATTAACATGTTGATATTAGAAAATCTGTAGTGAATTGGGACAAAATTTTGGTACATGTGGATGAAATTTCATCGAAATTTTGGTAATGTAGAAAATTACAAAATTTAATGTTTATTTTCCTTTAAATAATTTATAGTATTTTATACTTTCAATAAATGAGTACTTGTCCTATGCCACATGTGAATCAATTATCCTCAATTAATTTTTTAGTATTCTTATTCAACACCACCACTATCTCAAGCAAACAATTAAGAGAATTTATAGTTTTCTATTCATAAAAATATAGTAGAAAGAAGTCAACAAACCTGTATGTGATGCATTCATAACTATTCAAAACAATTAATATAACATGTCATGACATCAATATTGTCTGAATCAATATAGAATTCCAACCATATTTGAGCCTCACATAACTTCATTTTGGTGTTAATAAATCTAATATGTATAGAGTTTATTATATAAATCATGTTTATTTAAGTTTCTTTTTTTTTTTTATGTTTATTATAGCTTAAATTATTGGAGTTGTATTTAATATAAAATTTATATAATTTTGGTAATTTTTGTCGACATTTCCAATAATAATATTTTCTTTGAAATTTTTGTAAAATTGAACTACTAAGATTTTAATCCTTGCTCTCAACATTATATGTATTGTAATTTTTACGTATAGATGTGGGAAAAGACACGTTCTTGAAAGTCTTCGAGTGTGTTCGCAAACATAGTTGAGGCTAATAAATTAAAATAAAAATACTGTAGTATTTAAAAATTTTACACATTAGTATATTTTTGTTTTACATTGTAACATATAAGAGTATTACACTGTAGCAATTGAAATTAACAAGTTACAAGGATGTTCCTTGACACACTGTTCATTGATGGACAATATGGGCTAAATTATTTAAAGGGCTTATTCATGGGCCTTTTACAAAGTGAGCCCATTTATTTGTGCAGCGCCACGGATAAAGCCGTCTGCCATGTTCGAGCCGTGGAAGGTGGAAGGTCAAGACTCAAGGTATTGCTGAAGAACTACTTGCAGAGTTTCCAGTACGCTATCCTTTAATCTAATTCTCGTCTTACTCTTTTTCACTTTTAGCAAAATTTGACCTCAATTTGTGTTCTTTATTGTTTAATGAATTTGTGATTGTTCTAATTGCATAAATTCACAAGAAAAAACTGCGTACTTATGATCGATAATAACTATGATTCTTTGTGCCCTTTGTGTCTCAGATGATTCTTTGACATATTTTTCTGATTAATCATATAAATTTATTATATGTTTAAGAAAAACGGAAATGATGAACAAATGAGTAATCTCTTTTGGGATTTTTAGAGTCTTTGCGATTTGGGATTTAGGGTTTCCTTATAATAGCCATTGTAGATATATAAATACGCGTTTCGGGAGAAATTTGGTTTTCTTCTGGAGCAATTGTAGATCTTTGTGCCTCTGTGTTTTTATCGGTAATCTTCAGCTTTGTTGCCATGCCTAATTCCCTTTTTTCTTTTTCCTCATATTCTTTTTGTTGTTGGTGAAACAAATTCCAATCAATTGATGAGACAAAAACTGCAAGAATATATGATTTGTTTCAGGATTCTATTTCTCCGTGCACAAGTCTCTGATAACTGTTTCAACGATGTCACATTACGACTAATTTTTTCGATCTGTTTCTTTAATTTTATTGTAGTCGAATGAAATCTTCAAATCAAGTCATTGTGTTAGATTTGATGAGTAAACTTTTGGTCCGTGTTTTTGATTCAACCGTGACTGATAACCCTTGGCCCTTTTAGCACACTCTGATCTTTCGCTGTGGTTACATCTAAAAAATTCTCCCTTATTTTTTCTTTTGTTGTGTTTTGTTTTGTATTTTTTGTTTTCAAAATTCTTTTATGTGCAGTAATTTTATGGAGTTTCATTTTTCTGGCTCCGTGGGCAGTAGATTTTTGAAGTCCATATCAAAGTTGCAAATTGAAGCCAAGCAACCTTGATGATCACTTTGTAGGGGATAAATAATCACAGCTTTAAGCCCTAAATCTCTTTGGACTAGCAAAGAGGCACCCATGTCTCTGATTTCATCTATACCTACCGAACCGAATTTTTCGGTACATATTATGGCATTGAAATTTCACTAGTTGATTGGTTTTGAAACTGCCACTTATATACATATATTTCAAACGTTGATTAGTTGTTAACCTACCCATGTGTTATCAAAAATGATGAAAGAAAATAGTAGATACTAATAGTCTTTGAGATGGGGTAATCTTTCAGAGATGAGAAGGAAGGGTGCAAATATCTGTTAAAGATTTTCTAGGGGCAACAAGTGTTGTCTTCTTGCTGATTTGCTATACTAAAAGATTGATTCTCTGTTTCTTGACACAGAAGGTGAGTGTGAAAATGGGTGGAGGAATGGAGGCAAACAAGAACAGGTTCATAGAGGATTGGAGCACAGCGAGAGAGAACCTTGAACACAACTTCCGTTGGACCCGACGCAACTTGGCCCTTGTTGGATTGTTCGGCATTGCCTTCCCGATCTTCATCTACAAGGGCATTGTCAGAGAGTTTCATATGCAAGATGAGGATGCGGGTAGACCCTACAGGAAATTTCTGTAAGCATTTAGACAACGCTTTACAATAATTGTGGGAGTAGTGAAACAAGGTTTTTTCTGCAGACCACAGAATTCCATTTTGTTGTATGGGAAAACCGTTCGTTTTATTTTGTGAATTTTGTGGCAAGTGATGCTAGACCAGGTTTTGCATTTTAATTTCAAATTTAATTTTGCATTTTGCCACAAAGAAGACGACACACTTGTGATCGGCCAACTGGGGCCTTTGTAATCTCTTGTCCAGTTTGATTTATCTTATTACCACCGAGGTACTTGTTAAGAGGTACTTGTTAATGGAATGGTTCGCTCATTTCGTTCGCCCACAAATGTGACTTCAGGTAAAATACTGCATAACTGCGCAAGTAGGATCTTCCAAAAGTCTTATAGGGTTTTCCAACCAATTTTGGTTAAAAACACTGTAGCATGTTAGAGCTTTATATTATAACTTTTTTTTTTTCTTAACACTGTAGCATGTAAGAGCTTTACATTGTAGCAACCAAAAGTTTTGGTTGAAATTGAGACTGTGAAACACACATCTGGTGTCTGGTGTCTTTGAAGATGAGTAAATAAGAGGAAACATGTTTTTTTTTTTCTTTTCTTTTCTTTTAAAGAAATAAAAGGAAATATGATGCATTCTTGTGGTAATGGAAGAATTAGTATGGAAGCTTAATTTGGAAAAAAGAAGTTTTGGATGTTCATTCTGTTGGTATATACATTTCCTCCCCCGCTCTGCTTCCGTTGGTATATAGTTATTTCTTATTACCTAATTGTTAACACGTCCTTGCCCTTGAGAAAATAAAAAATTACACTTCCTTTGTTACGTCATTTCACTCTGTCCTCGTTGAGGTGCCGAGGGGTGCTTCCATAGAGGCATCTACAATTAAAGTGAATGGTCAATGCGAGTTTGATATCCCTAGTTTTAGATTTTAGTTTCATACTAGTAGTGGTTTATTTTTAAATTTTTTTTTATGTGCAATAGAAGTCCTTTTGTGATAGAATAGAGATCTGTGAATGAAAAATTAAATCTTCAAAATGAAATTATTCAGCAAAAAAAAATTATTGAAAAATTTTGAAATTGATGTTTTAACTGTATTTTTTATATCTACAGAAAAATTAAATCTTGAAAATGAAATTATTCAGCAAAAAAAATATTTGAAAAAATGAAACTGATATTTTAACTGCATTTTTTTTCCGATTTTTGTATTTTTAATGCAATGCAATGAAAAAAATACAATAATATTTTGATAAGAAGAGCTTCCTCAACTCTTCTATGCATGAAAAGTGTCAGCTTCAAAATGAACTCATGCTCTTAGGTTTCTTTTTATTATTTTTTATTTTTTTTTCGTCAATATTTTAATTGAAAATGGTATTTGATTTTTTTTTTGGGTATTTATATTCAACTATATATCATTTTCTATTTTTCTTTATTGCTTAAAAACATAAGATAACCTTGAATTTACATCTTAAATTTTGTATTGCTTAAAAGCAAACATACTATATGATTAACTCTCGGAGGTAAGATAAAAATGATAGTAAATGTTAATTCCATGAATAGTCCCTCTCAAATTCCATTTTGATTTCTAACATTTAGAAGTTCTTGGTTTTTAATCTATTATTTTATTTTTTAATATTCACAAATAATATTTCAAAATTCAGATTCTCTCCACTAAAGCAGAATATTCCAATACCAACCTTTGAAGATAATATTCCTCCAACTCAAAGTGAATTAGAGGGATGCTACTAATCTGAATTTTTTTGGGTTCTAAATAAAAATTTGGGATTAAAGAGAGTTCAAACTTAGCACTTTATGATAAACTTAATCTTAATTTTCACATCAAATTAGTATAGAATATAGATGAATAACTACGATTTTTTTTTTGTTTATTTAATCTCAAAGACCCAATCAACACCTAGTTTACTGGTGTCACCCCATTTTAACAACATTTGCCGGTCAATTTAAGCAACACAACTTTTATGGCATTGTTTTTTAATCTTACCGCTTCTACGAGGAAGTTTTGAAACATATGACCTCTATAAAGTATAAAAACATATAATTGATCTCGAGTATTTCAAATAAGAGTTAGGTAAACAAGCTTTATTTAAAAGTATTTTGGCCTTATTGACTAAAAAAAGTGACATGAATTAAATGAAAAAATGGTTGAACACAACAGTAACAATAAAGACATATAATTGGCATTGTTTTTCAATCTTACCATTTCTATGAGGAAGTTTTAAAACATGTAACTTCTATAAAGTATAAAAACATATAATTGATCACGAGTATTTTAAATTAGAGTTGGACAAACAAGATTTATCTAAAGGTATTTTAGCCTTTTGGCTAAAAAATTGGCATGAATTAAATGAAAAAAGCAGTTGAACACAATAGTAACAATAAAGAAATGATATACTACCAATTTAGTATCAATTTGAGATATACTACTTTTTTGTGGCATTATTTTTAAACTTCGCACTTCTATAGGAAAGTTTGGAACCTATCATTTGCAAAGAATTATCTAAGGGTGTTTTGGCCTTTTTTAGCTAGAAAAATTGATATGAATCAAATGAAAAAAGAGGTCGAATACAATAGTAACAATAAAAAAAATGGTATACCACTTATTTATGTTCAATTTAAGAAATACTACTTCTACGATATTATTTTTAAATTTTACACTTTTATAGGAAAGTTTGAAACATACAATTTGCAAACAATTATCTAAGGGTGTTTTGGACTTTTTGACTAGAACAATAGATGTGAATCAAATGAAAAAGCGTTTAAACACAATAGCGACGACAAAGAAATGGTATACTACTTACTTAGGATAAACTTGAGAAAATACTACTTTTGTAGCATTATTTTTAAATTTTGCACTTCTATAGAAAAAGTTTGAAACATACTATTTGTAAAAAATATAAAGACATAATTGACTATAAATATTTTGAGTCAAATTTAGGCAAACACATGTTATGTAAAGGTATCTTGGTTAAGAGAGATGATTGGAGCGTAAAAGGGGAGTTTTCGTAAATGTTGTATTTTAAGATTTACTTTTTATAAATGTTATATATGTTTATTCGTGATATAATTTAATATGTAATATATATGATATTTTGACATAAATAAATATAATTTTTAAAAATATTGCATAGCGTGTAATTTTTTTAATGAAAAAGAAAAAAAAGGGTAAAATATAATAGTGGTATACTGCCTAAGTTACTCACGGTTTGGGTCAATCATTTTGGGCTTGCCACTGGAAGAGGCCCATCCGAATCTACAGCACTAAACAAAAGAATGAACAGAAGACTCTAGAAAAGGGTTGGCTTGCGATTTAGGGTTTTCTCTCGTGACTGGACCTATAAATACACGCCTCCATGGCGAAGCGCAGAAGCGCTCTCGCCCTTGCTATTGCTTTCGTGGTCATCAGAAATTTTCAGGGTACGCCTCATCACTTAACTCGTCTCAAATATCTTTGCCGAAACATCCATTTTTTCTTTGCCTTGCTCTTGTTGTTTTATCTTTTCCTTTGCTGTTTTCGAATCGAAATCCAATCAATTGATGAGAGAAAAACTGCAACAATATGACGGATTCGTTCCATGATTCTCTGTACTTAAGTCTCTGATGATTGTTTCATGTCTTATTTCGTTTCTTTTTCCGATCTTTTTCTTTTTAATTTTTATTCAAGTTAGATTAAATTTTGAATGCAAAGAAATTAGATATTTTGGCAAAGCAAATTAAAAATAGATTTTTCGACAAAGACAAAATAGATATTTTGTTAGATGGCGTTAATATTCAAGTCATGATTTTTTTTTTAGATATGATGAGTAACCTTTTGGTCCGTGTTTCTGATTAACCGTGACCGATAACCCCTTTTAGCACACTCTGATCTTACATTCTTTTTAGAATTTCATAAATTTCTTTTTTTTTTTTTTTGGTGTTTCAAAATTCTTTTTGCATTATTTTTCCTTGCTTTGTCTCTTTTGTGGCTCGGTGATTACCTACCCAAATTGGGTAATATACGCTATTCCGATTCATTGAATGAGCAGGAACTTTTTTGATTTAATGAGGGCTGCAAATCTAACCAATCTTGTCTTTTGCAGTTCAGACTCCTTTATTTTCTTTTCAACTATTTGAAATATTTTTCATATGTTTTTTTTTTGTTTCAATTTTCTTCTGCAGTGATGATACATGGATAAAAATACACATGTCAGACTTCAGAGATTTTTTTCTTAAAAAAATCAATGAGATAGAATATTCATATAGCCTGAGCAGAATTTTTAACATGTTTTTATTTTTTATTGCGACGTGAGATTTCTCCGATGAAGTCTCAAAGCTTTTAACAGGGAGCAAACTTTGTTTCGTGTTTGTAAATTCCCAAGTAAGCGTCGCAAATTAAGAAACCCAACAACGTTGTAGGTCTTCCCAGAAATGGGAAACTCCTCCGTTTTGGGTGGTCTCATATTCCATCGCCGTTAAAATTTCTTCAGAAATTAGGAGCAGCATCGCTGCCATTACCGTGTGGCATGGCCATGAGACCCACATTCCGTTTTCAATTTTTTTTAGCAATTTGTCCTCATAATTTAACTGATTAATAGCCATGTTCAATTTAGTTTCAAAGGAATGTTATTCTTTTGTGGTGTGGTTTATTTTGCCTTCTTATATTCAGCTTGTGAACTTGGGAGCCTCTATTCCCACCTTGAATCTTCTACCAGTTGAAGGTTGTGGGGTAGAGGTAGGAGGTCTCAGGTTTGATGGCTGAACTTGTGTGTGATGGGAGAACTTTTGTAGCGACAAAAGAGTTGAGGAAGTGTTTTTTTGGCAAATACGACAGCTGACATTTAAAACGACATTTGTGTGCATGAGGACCATTAAAATGCATTTTGAAATAAGAACTTGCCCTTAAGAACATGATCTTTTGAAAGCGAGGAAACGACTTGATACTTAGATAAACCGCAATGAAATTAATTGAGGCGAGGGACACGCCGCAATGAAGTTCGTACGGTAGCGGTGAAAAGTATTTTCATTTTATGACCGGCACAAGTGGTGAACGACCGTGAATTGTAAAAATAAGAACAACGTAAAATACAAATAAAGTGGACTGGTGGGGACAAGGTGGTAAACGAACGTTTGAGATGTTAAAACAGAAAACGCGGTTATAGAGGTGGACTGTAACGTCGTTTGCACCTCGTGCCTTTCTCCTTTATTGGTTGTTTGGGAGTCGTGGGAAGCATTGGTTTTTATCACAAAATTAGTTGTAAACAGTAAAAAATTTTTACATTACAGTACAAATAAAAAAAATTGTTACAGTGTAAACTCTCACATATTACAGTAAAAATGATTCTCATTATTGGTTTTTATTATTTTTTTTAACACCTACTTATATTTTGGCCTAACGAAATAATTGGTACAATTACGTTTATTGAATTGAAATATGACTCTAATTTATAAAAATTTTACAAATGTTTTATAATGATATTATTAAAATTATTTATATATAATTATATAATACAATATATAATATCATTAAGATAATTACTATATTATTAAAAGTATTTTTAAAATATTTTAAATATTGTATTAGATTTTAATTTTATAACAATAATTTAAATATTTATTATAAATTTTTCTTATATTTTAGCAGCAAGCGGATGGGTTAATTCGGGTCTGGACTTTGCTAGGCCTAGCTCAGAAATAAGTGCGCGTTTTGTTCGGTTTGGTTAAAGACGAGAGAAGTCTAGCCCAGCTCAAAGCGTGCATGTAGATTTGGATAGGTTACTATGATTGGTCAAAACATCAAATTTCTAAAAAGAAATTTCTATCAAATTTCTAATCATAGATATATTTATATATACATATATTTATATCTATAATGACATACAGAGTTAGACGATGAAACTAAAATTCATATAACTATGTTACAAACCAGCCTCGATAACGATCCCAATCATTTCAAATGAGCTAAAAATGTCAAATCTCATACCAGGTTAACATAAATCAACACATAGTTCAACGTTAATCGGATGAGTCCATCCAAAATCCATGATTGAAATCCACAATGGAAATCAACACATAGCCCTATTTTATATTTTATAGCAATACCCTAGAACATTTTAAAATGTAATATATACGCTACGGATCGGTTTGGGATCCGCACAAGTGTGATTTGAGAAAATGACATTCATTCTAATCTATGGTTAATAGGTTTATGTGCACTTTATGGATTAGATTGGATCAGTTTAATCGATTTAAAGGGATATTTGAATATTTTTGAACACCTCTTGTAAGTGTCGGGATTCAAATTTCAATCTTGTTGGTCAAATCCTGTTCTTCATTGTAAAATTTTAACAATTCGAACGTTCCTCAGTGTTGAAAGCAATAGAAAATTTTAGAATTCCACATGCATCCTTTGAAGATTTGGGTTGAATGAATGCGCGTAAGGTGTGATGCAACGGGTTAGGTCAATTTGAGGACGGGTTAGGTCAATTTGAGAAATACTGCTTTAGTAGTATTGATTTTCAATTTTGCTAGCTTAATAAGAAAGTTTGAAATATATTATTTTTAAATTATATATAAATATAATTGAGGCAAACATATATTTTCTAATGGTATTTTAGTTTTTTTAGTTAAGAAAAATGATATAGATCAAATAAAACAAAAAAAGTGGCAGAAACAACAATTGTAGTAAAAAACTGGCCTACCACCTAATTAACTTCAACAAGTTTAATAGATTTTACTAGTCTAACATTACATTGTATCTCAATGTCCAAATCTTTTATTTATTACTAGTCAAAGCACTGTTCAAAAAAACTGGCCTACCACCTAATTAACTTCAACAAGTTTAATAGATTTTACTAGTCTAACATTACATTATATCTCAATGTCCAAATCTTTTATTTATTACTAGTCAAAGCACTGTTCAAATCTTTTACTTATTACTAGTCGAAGTACGTGCGATGCATGCATCAAGTTGTAATTAAAGTTTTTATAATGCACAATAAACAAAATGAATGAATAAAAAAATACTTCAAAAATTAAAAAAAAGTATTTGCATAAATAAAAAAATGCATTTCTTTTATTTTGGCAGTTGAATTCACTTTTTCATGTCTAACTATCCTGAGATTTATGAAATATATAAGTTTGATGCCTTAACTAATAAATTGACCATTTTTAGAAAAAAGTGTAACATGAATAAAGTTTAATAAGTTAAGGTTTTAGGAAGGATAAAAAAGTGAAACAAATAAAGAGATAAAACATATATACTTTATAAAGGGGAACAAATTTGGAATGGGGACAGAATTTTTGATATCTTATTTTAAATATTTTTTTTTTAGATTTTTTTTCAAAACTGCTTTTTTATTATTTTAGCTTTTAAGACTTATATATCATTACGGTTGGCAATTCGTGTTCGCATGCCGTATTCGTGCCAACACGTTTATAACACGACACGATTAGACTAAACACGAACACGACACGATTAATAAAAGTACCTTAAATACAAACACGAATACGACACGTCTATAACACGATATGATTATTACACAATTAAAAAATATTAATATTTAAATTTTTTACTATATAATTTATTTTACACAATTAAAAAATTAGTATTTTTTTTACTATATAATTTTCATTAAAACCAAAATAAATTAAAAAATGTTAAATATTAGTGTAAATAATATAATAATTTTTTAATATTTTGAACTCTATTTTTAATTTTTTCTTTAATTTTAAATCATAAATATTTTAACTGTATTCTTATTTTCTCCTTGTTAGAGCAAAATTGTTCAAAGCCATTAACGGCTGGCTTTCATTTGCAACTGACGCTTAAAAACAGCAACTGAGAAATTATATAGGAAAAGAGTTGAGAAGCATCTTGTTTCACTTTCGATATAGGATTTTTGGTGTCAAAAGCAAAAAGTCATAATAAATATAATAAAAGCTATTACAAAATATTAGACCGTAGCCTAGCGTGGTGGTGGCAAGCATGAGAAATGCACGCTAAGGTGCAAGGTTCAATTCTTGACCTTGCAAAATTCTTATTATTTTTTTTTATTTTTAAGTTTAAATGTTTTGTAAAAAGAATAAAAGCTATTATAAAACACCAAATAGTTGCCTAGCGTGGTGGTGGTGGCAAGTGTGAGAAATACACCCACGGTGCAAGGTTTAACTCCTGACCTTGTAAAATTCTTAATTTTTTTTATTTTTAAGTTTATATATATTATAAATATAATAAATGCTACTATAAAATATTAAACAGCAGCCTAGCGTGATGGTGGCAAGCGTGAGAAATGCACCCAAGGTGTAAGGTTCAACTCTTAACCCTGCAAAATTCTTAATTTTTTTTTATTTTTAAGTTTAAATGTGTTATAAATGGGTGGGTCGTATCGTGCCGTGTCAACACGAATCCAACCCGTTTATTTTTATGTTATTCGTGCCAACTCATTTATGACGCAATTAATAAACGTGCGGTCTAAACTCGTTTATCTCGTGTTGTTTTCATATCGTATCATCACGTCGTGTCTGAAATTGCCGGCCTTATATATCATTATGTGTTGGATCCTGTCTAAAAATAGTCAATTTAGTAATTTAGGAGTAAAAACTATATATTTTCAATGCCCAAGTAAAATTTTGATTTAGTTTTCATTTGAAAGAAATTCAAAAACAAGAACAGTCACACACACATTTGACCATGAAAGGAATGAAAAAAAAAACCCACTAACCGCAATTGAAGTTAAAATTGATCACAAACAAAGAGATGTTCTAGCAAGAAAGTTGAGATTGGAGTTTTAAGAAAGAGTAATAAATATGTGATTGAGAGAAAATGAAAGAGGAATAAAATGAAAAAAGACAGGAGAATGTTAGACGTAAGACACTACTATAAACAAAATGAGCCAAAATAAAAAATGAAAAAAGAACAAAGTACATCATCGAAGAAGGAGTAAGGAGGAGAAAAGTTAAACCACTTAAAAAAAATGGTTATAACACTTAAAAAAACCATCCTTGGTTCTAATATATAAATTTTTATTATTAATTGTAATTTTAACTTATATATAGAGCACTAAACGAGGAAAAAGTAATGTTTTTGGTGTTCTAATGTTTGATTTGCTTCATGTGCTTAGTTTTTAAATTGTTGGAGTTTGGATTTTTTTTTTTCAGTTTGTTTTTTAAAGTTGTTAGTGACTATGCTATTAAATTTTACAATTCATATAATAGAATTTGCTTTGAGTTTTAATAATGATATATTTTTTTTTAGCTTGTAATAAGTAAATGGGTAGGGTATGAAAATGGCTTTTCGAATAAGAGATAACAAGAGAGTAAGGTCTACAGATGAGAGAAGCATATACCCACTCCATCCCGGCCCTTACGTTGTCATCTCTATTTGTAAAATCCTTTTATTCTCTGTAAGGTTAAGACCTTGTTACTCACAAAACTGTAGATTATAGTCTAATATGTAATGTACTTTTTAGACTGAGACTTATAATTTTGTTAGTAGTGGGGTTGTAACCCTATTTTGTTAAAAAAGATTGTTCTTGTGAGATACAATAGTAGAAAAATAGTGTTAAAAGAGAAAGAAAAACAAAAAGTAAAGCATGAAAGCAATGTAATTAAAAAGAGAGAAATATTTAAATGGTTTTAAAGGAGTTTGAGGGTGTTTAACACATTGATTCAAACTGATTGGTTTAAACGGTAGTGAAAAGTTCTTACATATTATGGTGGTATAAAACTCTTACACATTACAGTGTTTGAACCAAAATTTTGGTTCAAATCAATGTGCCAAACATTCAAGTAGACAAATGAAACCAAAGGGAAAAAAAAAATAAAACAAAAGTAAAAAAGAGTATATATATATATATATATATATATATATGTATAGGAAATTAAAAAAAAAAAAAAGCCAAAGCATCAGAACGATGCAC
>CAMOHE010043520.1:0-35911 GCA_946598075.1 Artocarpus hirsutus | reverse complement strand
GAAGCAAAAAAAAAAAAAAAAAAAAAAAAGCAACTTACCACATGAAAAACAACTAATTACCACATGGAAAACCTTTAACAATTTAGATGGCATGTATTCATTCAAATGAGTTGGTTTAGGAATATTGATTTTAGAATCCGAAAGACACTCTGCACAAAAAATAATGCGATGTTAATATTTGATAAAAGTACAAACAAAGCACTTTACACAAATATATATATTAAATTTTTATGTTATTTTGAGAACTTAAATTTTGTAGCTTTTAGACTCAACTACTTTTACTTTTAGGTAAAAGAGTTTATAGTACACTTGCTCTCTAAACTTTTCGTATTTTTGTAATATAATTCTTAAATTTTTTGGTTGCAATTAAGTCCCTAAATTTAACAAAGTGTGACAATTAGGTCCTAGTCACAAACTTCCTTTAAAATTAGGATGGAAACGGTCACATGAGATTCACATGACTCATTTAGAATACCTATGCACCTTATTTAGTTTTAATAAGAGTTAAATTGTTCAATTTTATGTCTAAAAATAAGATAAAATATAAAAAAATTATATCATTGTTAATGATATGTTTTTAACAATTTTGTTAATTTGTAGTATATTGTAATCAGTGTAATGCTTGACATTCTGCCCATTCCCTTCTAAAAGGGTCATATATTTTATGTGATCGTTTTCTATCTTAGACCCATCTTAATTTTGATAAATACTTATGATTAAGGACTTAATTACCACACTTAACTAAATTTAAGGCCTTAATTGCTAAGAAAAAAAAGTTGAAAGACCACGTTACAAAAAGTCTACAGTTATGGAATAATGTGCCAAAAATCCAACGTAAAAAATAGCGCTTTTAAAGCACAACAATCTATATGGCCCACTACATTAAAAGAGCTAGAATGTGTATTGTAGCTTTTCTACGTACTTGATTAATGGAAAAGGAAAAGCTATACATCAAGTCTCTCGAATCATTGATTATGGAGGAAAAAAATGCTTGATCTTTGAAAAAAAAAAAGAAAAGGAATCAGAGTATTATTGGACACAATAAATGAACTCGGCCATTATATGGAGAGAGAACTTGAAAATTTAATATCTACGAACATAGTTGTCTTTCTGTTATTGGTTGTCCAAGTCCAAACTAAAATAAATCAAACAAGAGAAGTCATTAAATCACTACAACCTCTTTATTGTATATAATGTCTAGCTATTACATTTATTCTTTAATGCACAAATATAATAAATGCATGCATGCTTGAGGGGTACAACACGAAACGCACTAATTAAGGAATCAACTAATAGTAATAACTTAACTAACCAACACTAGTAAAACAGTTGTTTATACAGAACAACATGAGCTCCCACTATCTCTTGCTAGAGAAAGTCATAACAAAGAATAGTGGAACTACTTTATTACATATAGTAGACATTCAAACATAATTGAAGAGAGAAACGACGACGAGGGAAAATGCAGCCAAAAGGGCACTGGTGAAGGTCAAAGAGGAAGCGCTAGAGGAGCCGTTGCTTGGCGGCGGTGCCGAAATGCTAGAAGTGGTCGTCGGGTCTCCGACGGTGACGATCATTTTCATCCCGCTGTCACATTGGTCGTCGACGGTGCTGAGGAAGAAGCAGGAACCATTGGCAGTGAGATTGGCGATAAAACCATTGCCAAATACAATACCTGGTTTGGTGCAGTTTTCGTATTCGGCTAGGGTTGAAGGTTCAGCCACGTTGTAATCTCCAGTCCAATTGAACGCTAACATCATATAGGGAGAAAAAAAAAAGAAGAAGAAAAAGAAATAAATTATACACATTAGTAAAATCAAATATCTTTCCTTTTTCTTTTTTTATATAATAATGCTATATGTACCAACCCTTTCCCCTTTTTTAACATTAATTAACAACAATAAGAACAAAATTAAAAAATTTTAATTTAAACCAATTTTACTATATTTTACTATAAGATTTTCTCTCGTTACAGTATTTTTAATTCAACTTTTGGTTCAAACTGTATTTCTAGCTAAGTTTTCACACTATAATTGGAATGATCATACTTTATAACATTACCAATCAATACAACTTACCATATCAATAGGCCCTGAGTGTCTTTTTTTTTTTTTTTTCCTACTTAAAGTGATTGGAAGCGTCGTGAAAATTTAGTTTAATTCATGAAGGTTGAATTTTCTACAAGGGTTCCTAAGAAAATTGACTCCTTTTTGCCTGAATTCCTTGTCTTTTCTCCCCTTGAAAACTTGCATCATTTTTGAAAAACAACTGCAGTCTTTGTTTTCTTAAGAAAATGTAACAAGTAGATATCTTATCAATAGATCACAGTTTTAAAATTTAATCTAGATATATTTATCAATAGAGCATGACAATTTAGCAACATTTAGTGTTTTATTGAGTAGGCATGTTTTCATATCTCAGTAACAAATTTTCCTTTTAGATTTTTAAGAAAAGAAATACTCCGATATCATATTTATGTTCAGTTAACAAAAGGAGTCAAATTAGAAAACCTGAAAAACTATTGTGCCCTGTTTATCCAACGAAAAGAAAATAAGAGTATTTGGACAATTTTACTATAGCGTTTTAATAAAACTGCCTTGTTAAATCATTATAAAGAAAAAGGAAATTTTCATAAATACTATCTTTTAATATTTATTTTTATAAATATTATACATGTTTATTTATAGTATAACTTAATATGTAATATGAAAGATAATATGACATTAATTTTTTAAATATAGTATAAATAAACACAACTATTGAAAGTTTGGCATAACATGTGATTTTCTAAATGAAAGCGTAGTTTGTTAAACATATTAAAGAATAAAAAAAAAATGCATACAAAGTTGGTCGCCAATCTGGAAAGTTTTGGAGCCGGCCCAGTCAGAGTAAAAGGAAATATTTGGAGGAATTGCCCAGCCCAAACTACCTCCAACAACATAAAATTCTGCAGTTGCTCCTTTTAGCATTGCCTCCATTACGATCAAGAAGCACCCGATATTTAAACCCATTATCGATGGAGAGAGAAATTGAGTGGTTATTGTTATGGGTTTTGGTAAAATGTATTTTGAAGGCTAATTTGGAGCTTGCTATGTTAATTTTGGGTACATTGGTTGAAGGTAATATTTGAACAAAAAGGTATATATATATATATATATAGGGTACAGAGTGATAGTTATAGACGGCAATTAAATTTTGAACCATCCTTTGCAATTTTTAAAAAAACTGCATGTGCCTAACTTATTTTATGTTGGACTTTGGAATTTTCAGCAATTAATGTTGGACTTCAAAATTCAAATCCTTCTAACATTATGCATGAATGTGTCTACGGACTACGTGTTGCATGCAAATTAACTATAAGATAAAAAAAATACAATAATATTGTTCATTATGAAAACTGATCTCTTTACCTAGAGAGACGAGTATTCAAATCAAATAATACATTAGGTCCGTTTTGGTAAAGAGATTCGAATTAGTGATTTGATTTAAATTAGTGTGATTTGAATTAGGATTTGAGTTAGTGATTTGAATTGTTATCCGAATTTACGTTTGGATATATATTTAAGTTTTAATTTGAGTATAGAATAAAATTGAAATTTGTGTTTGGAGAAGTAATGAAAGTAGTTCTTAATTTATCAACAAATCTAATAAAATCTTAATGATAATGATCCTAAAAAATATGCAATATGGATCTTAATTTATTCCTTTCTTCACGAGAAACACAATGAAAAAAAAAAATCATCTCAATTGGATAACAAATGAAGAAGTTATGATTTTTTTTTTCTCAAATATAAGATAGAGAATTCTAGTTTTTACTGTAGCAGAGATATCCGAGTATCAAAAGTTTAAGTAAGAGTCTTTGAAAACTTAGATTCTTGATACTCAAAGGATTCGAATTTTAGGTAAAACAAACATATATTCAAATGATTCTTAATACTCGAATTTAAATTTAAGTTCAAAAAATCTAAAAAATACTCGAAACAAATGGCCTCTAAACTTCTGTCGTTACACGAGTCTATTATATTACAGTTGCACCTAATTGGAGTTGTAATTACACTCGTTCAATTATCTGACCGAGGCATCTAGAGTTGATTTATTACCTTTTTATTTTGACGTCTTCAAATGCACTGTAGTCTTAATTTCCCACCAGCCCAAAGCTTATAATTATGGCGTCTAGTGTGGGTATAAGAGCTATTATTTCTGATGTAAGGCCAAAACTAGATCCTATTGTTAAAATTTGATATTTGACATTTAAATACTTTTTCATGCAATGTTAAATTTGGGTCAATTCACTTAAAAAAAAAAAAATTTTTTTTGGGGTCAATTAATTTGGCATTTCCTTGTTGAGTAGAGGTTTGGTAACTCTTTTGTTGTCGTTATTATTATTATTATTATTATTATTATTATTATTATTATTATTATTGTATACTGTTCTTTTGTGACGGGAAACTAACATATCGAAAATAGAGCACTCAGCCAAAACAAGACTTATAATACAATGATGGGGGATAGTAGACTTTATTTTTCTTTGTTATAGACTCTGTAATTGGCAAACTATTTGAGTAGATATGTATTCTTTTTTCCCCTCAAGTCTTTTGGCCTACGGGTTATCAACAATGCATATCTGTAGCCTTCTTTCAAGACACGAGGCTTGGTCCCATCTTCTGAAACTAACTTTCAGCTTTTAGTTCTATTTTGTTTCTTGTGGGGTCTTTGGTCTTGTTCGCCTTTTAAAAATTGTTATCCCTTTGGCATTATTGTGATTTTCTTTTTATGAAGGTTTTCAAGTTGGGAATCTATAGAGTAAGAGATTGTTAGTAGGTGTTATTCTAGTTGGGATGCTCTAATTTTTATAATATTTTTTATTCCCCCTCAGTTCACTGAAAAAAGAGGGGAACTATATGCATTGTTAATTCTCAAAATTAACAAGGAAATATGATTCTGTCCATTTATGTGACTAATATCATACATTTGTTTTGTAATCATTGAGTTTGTAAATTATTGATTTTAGGTGATTTGGTTATTTTAGAAAACTAACTAATATATTCTATCTAGACTCTAGCAAATAAATGTTTATTTGCTATTATGCTACATGCAGAGCAAACAAGTTATTTGGCTCGAGAAACGTAGGCCCCAAATTATGTCGTCCAAATTCTTTCTCCAACAACACGGCCACCCCCCACCACTCGTCCGCCTTCTTCTCGAAATCAGTCCGCCCTCCTCGATCTCTCCGTTCAGGTTTTTCTTACCCCTCCTCCGCCAAACATGTGTTCAAATAAATCTCGAATTAACATCTCCTGTTCACAAAGAGAGTAACACAAAATTATAGATAAGAACTTGTTCATATTAACAAAAAAATGGTATTTGACGAAAAGCTAAATAGGATTTCAATACTATGTTGAAGGCCATTGAAGAGTAACCCCACTTCTTTTCTTTCGTTTTTTTTTTTTTTTTTTGAAAGTTGTCCAAGCAAGGAAACAAAAGGGAATGGCATAGAGGAAAGTACCAGAAGAGAATATATAAAAAAAAAAGGAGTGTATTTCAAACATAACATGCTCAATTTACACAGAAAAAATATAATTGTGCGGAAATTAACAACTTGAATAGCATAGTATAAGTGCTACAAGAGGAAGCAACAAAGCAAGAAGGGAAAATATTTGAGTACAACATGCTTTAGAAAAAGTAAAGTCAATTAAATTAGGCTAAAGAAAGGATCCTCTGATAGTACAATTACCAAAAGTAAAAAAAAAAAAGAAAAAAAAGAAAAAAAAAGAAACCTATGTACATACTCAGTTTAGACTTCAACAAGTCAGTGTTTTAAAGACAGGATCATGCAGTGATAGTCATACACCACCAGATTAATTTAAAAATCAATTATAAACAAAGGATCTATTCTTGGATCTCAACTTAAGGGTTATCCAAGACTGAAAGTATCTCAATTAGATCAACTAATTTCATAGGAGAACCTTGATCTATTATATAAGCATTTAAAAAGATTGCTTAATCTCACTTGTGCAATATACCTGTTATTGTTATTCTCAACAACGACCGACCTTTTCGAAAGATCCAATTTCTGTGGTACAACTTCAACAGCTTTGAAGCTTCCTCCTCATAAGAAGCGACAAACTATTGCAAAAACATTTTTCCTGAAGATTCCAATAATAACCTTATTAGGCTAACTTCCTCCTTCACTAAACCTGTTGAGTGTAAAATTTGAAAAAACCGAACACCTTGGGATTGCTCACTTTTTGAAGCTTAGTAAAAGGACGACCAGTCGTTTAGCAATGAGGCCATTTGGTTGATGAAAAAAATCCATTCATGTCAAAAGCTTATCTTCCGATACCTCCATAAGCCAAGGATACTTTTTAAAGGTTTTCAAACTCTTCTTCATGGAAACCCTATTTCTTACATGCATCTGTTAGTCTAAATATTTGATCTAAATATGTACAAACCAAATGCATATAGGATCAAAAGTGGAAACGTGTAATCGGAACATACCTTCGGCTATTGATGTCAATGATACAATCTGAAAACGAAACTCACTGTCCTTTCTCCGTTCCACCAGATTTGAGAGCTTCTAAGCCTTCTTTGAACTCAAATAATGTTAAAAACTAAAGATAACAACCAGCTTAGGGACGCAAACAATTGCATTTCATTGACTTCGAATATGCACTGTGTCTATCACACAATAGCTTCAAAACGTTGACAAAAATAATCACACAATAGCTTCAAAACGTGGAGAAAAATAATGGCATTATGTGATTATGGGCCACTTAACGTAGATGATGCATTAAGTACTCGGTGCACTTGCATTAAACAAATAGAGCACTTGTATTAAGTGCTTAATAATGCTCATAGCACTAACATTCTTTCACTTGGCCAACATATTCCATTATATATCATTGTAAAAAACAAACACACAAATCATAGTAATAGTTCCTCTATAAACGAGTAATATTTTCCACATATCACAATCTATTTTGTCATTTAACATTATTACATATAAGTAAAGATATTTCTCAAATAAATGAATAAATTAATGTGTATAAAAATAAAATATGAGAAAATATTACAACTGAAATAGAGTTTTATTACTTAATGACATTAGTTCACATAACAAAATTTATACCAAGAAACCAAGTCCCATTCAAACCAAGTCCCATTCTTTCTTTGAATTTGCACGGTGGCATGCCTTTTGTCAAAAGATTGACAATCATTAATTCAGTGTTAATGTATTCAATGGCCATTGTTTTATCTTTAACACATTCTCTTATACCTAAATATTTAATGTCGATATGCTTGCTTCGATTGCCACTTGTGTTGTTTTTAGCTATAAAAACTACAGCTGAATTGTCACAATATATCCTTGATAGTTTAGAGAGCCTTTGATAGAATTAGGGTCTAGTCAATATAAGTTTTGAGTTGTTGGAAAGCTTCCTCATATTTTTGAGTCCACTCAAATGGTTTTGTTACCCGAAGTATGTTACAAAAAGGGATGCACTTATTTGTGTCTAAAGATATAGAGTGATTAAGGGCTACCACACATCTAGTCAACTTTTTGACATCATTGGGTTTCTTTAAGGACTCCATGACAATGAGGGCCTTGATATTCTTAGGGTTCGCTTTGATTCCTTTTTGGTTAACCACAAAGCCTAGGAATTTGGATGAGGCTACTTTGAGGGTAGACTTCTAAAGACTGAGCTTCATGTTGTACTTTCTAAATATCTCTAAAGCTTCCATGAGGTCGGTTGTATGTGCAAGGGCTGTTTTACGACCAAGTTGATGTAGGCTATTCCAGATTCCATAGATAACTGAGTTTTCTCCTTGGCATTAATATATTTTTTAGCCTGGCATAGGAACTCGCCCCAAGTGAGGGTGGGTTTCTTGTCCGAGGAAAATTCAAATAGACTCATCTTATTGGTGTATTGGTCGATGAATCCCTTTAGGGACTTAGTTGGTCCTTGTTTTATAGCTTGCAGCCTCTCATGTGGAGTCAGTTTTATCCTTCCTATAAATTAGGTCATGAAGGCCTTGTATAGGTCGAGCCAATAGGTTATGGTTCTTGGTCTTAAGTTTCTAAACTATTGCCAAGTTGGTCTACTAAGTTTTATGTCGAAAGCTTGACACTTAATCATATATAGGGCCCTCTACAAGCTCAAATAGGAATTGTAGAGTTGTCATTTGCCATCAAAGAGTGATATGGTAGGCAGCATGAGTTTTGGAGGTAGGGGTTCAACCTTGATCTCATTGGTGAAAGGATGTCTACTGACATTGTCAAAATCGAGGGTTTTATACCCTTGTCTTACTTCCTATCAGTCCATGCATTCTACAAGATAGGTGCTCTTGGAGACTGAATACCGATCTTTAGGAGTCTTGGGAGCCTTGTGCTAGGCACTACTGGATAGATTTTTGAGGTCACCGCCTTGCTATGCCTCAGCTTGCTTATTGTTAACTAAGCCTGATGGTACATTTTTTCTCAATGGTAAAGGGGGAAGCCAACCTTGATAGTTAAGGGCTCCTTTGCCTTCTGCAACAACACACCTCCTTTGCACTCTCTTTTGTTTTCTTCCTTAGGAGCCTAGTGCACGAGCCCTTTAAGATTACACGTCTTCAGAATCACTAGTCCCTTTTTCTCGATCATCAATGTTGTTCTAAGCAACAACAAGATTGTTATTAATTGGTTGAAGGAGATTATTTAGGCTATCCTCAATGCCAACAAAAGCTTGCATTAGATTATTATAGTTCAAGGCTAATGTATTGAGCTAAGCTTATAGGGTTGCATTCAGTTCCTACAAAGCCCCATCTTGTGGGGGTTGGACTGCAGAGCTAGTGAAGCTGGAGGTGGTGAAGATGGAACATTATTGTTATTGTTTTAATTTTGGTTTGACGATTCATTGTGTGTTCTCACCATTGTAGCATGGAGAGACTTCTTCTCGAATACATTGGAGGACGAATTGGGCTCTTTTTCGGGCGTCAATTATTGATGGGATAAACTTGTCAAACAAATATCTCTCAAAATTCCTCACCAAATTAATCTCTCACATAACAGCTAGGAAAATATAAAGAGCACACAAGGATTTTTTCAACGGTTCATCTTAATTAAAGATTACATCTATTGTGGTTTTCTTAGGGGAGGGGGTATTTCACTATGTGAAAACTGAATACAAGGCTAAAGTTAGGGTTTATGCCAAGAAATTGGACTTAAGGCTACCTTCAAGGGATGGCCTCTAATTATAGTTTACTACATTGGTCATCATCTGATCCTTTTATTGCACTTTAAATATAAATACGAGAGAATCTCTTATCTAATTGGCTTGGTGATACTGATGAGATCTTTTATTGAGTTTATATTTTTTGCGTATCTAGAATCCTCTAGATTTTGGTAGGATTGAGCGCTTATTACCATCTTTGAAATCTCCAATTCAAATAATAGATGTGGTTTTCTGATTTGCCCTCTTGGGCATTATTCAATAAATGCATTTTAGGGAGAATACCAAGGTGGAATGGGCCAAGATCAAGCTTTGGCCTTCCTAGGCCCGAAGACCAACTTGGGCCTTCTTGATTGCCTGACAACACTAGAGTGTCTTTATGCATGTCTCTTTCTTAAGAACTCAATCTGGTGGTGGCACTTTGTTAACATTAAAATTCTTGACTATAGAGATAGAGCTCTAACTTCCATGGTGAAGAATCTGGAGGTAGGAGTGACCTTGTGGTGGGCTAGTTAGGTTTTAGTGAGGCAAAGGAGGAGATCAATGGCTTTTCGACCATCTCTTCTGGATACATCACTTTTTTGATGGCTCTACAACTCCTGGAGTTCGACTCACACACCGACATAATGGTGCTTCATCTATAGTGGTTCAGGCTCTTTACGGCTCTACATTTCCAAGCCTATTTTGTGATGTGGATCGGATGGTTCTTCCCATGTTGCTAGGGTTTTGTTTCTGTTTTGTGATAGATGATTTTGTCAAAAAATGGCGATGTAGTTTCTATCTTGTAGTTTTTGTGTTTTGAGATTTTGTTTTAATTTTGAGTTTGTAAAACGAAGACAGTCTCTTCAACTTCTACGTATGCTTGTGCTACGCTAAATTTGTGTCCTAACAATATCTTGGTTCTTCTGGATTTGTGTATAGGCAAAGTGGATGATGACCTTATCGCTATGGGTTATTTGTTTCAATCAATCATAGGTCTTGTCAAAGCAAGCTTTATACATGCTCGATTATTAGTGTGCCAAGGAATTTTTTTGTTGTCAAAACTTGGAGGCCGAGTGGCTATAAGGCTATTGATTGCCAATCCCATCAGCTCGTATGCGACATAAAAGGATGACATGTTTACACAAAAAGGAACAAAGAGGATTGTTATAAGGCACTAATGATGCTAAGAATCATCCATTAATAAAAGGTGGCTCCTGCAGTGCTAGGCTCATAAGTTGAAGCTCACTTTTTAGCAATAATGGTATTTAATACCGATGATGCCCCTAAATATTTTTCTTGCTTTAGCAGGTGCGGAGAATATGAATCAACCATATGTTCACTCACTAACACAAAAAAAAAAAAAAAAAAAAAAGATTCCTTATACGACTAACTATATAATAAATATTTTTCCAACACAGCTACATAAAAGGGGAAAAAAAGAGGTCATTCCTTGATTATTGCTCCTTTATCTCTTATGCACAAACCACAAAAAGAACAAAATAAATAAATAAATAAATAAAATAAAGATTCTACAAATAAATAAAGACAAATAAAGTTTGTTATTTGACTTCTAAATAGAGAACCAGTGCATCTCTCTCTTCTTTTTTTTTTTTTAATGTTTACTTTTATTCTTTTCTTTCCCTTAAACTTTTTTTAGTTCCATGGAAAAACGAGATGAGTTTGTTTTTCAGATAAAACGGCATAAACAAAAGATGTCTCTTTTGGTAGATTTAGATCGCGTGGTTTTATTTTATTTTTTTATTATTTTACGTTTTCTTGGATTCCGACATATTGATCATTACGTTTTCCTTCAACGTTTTCTTTTTCCTTTTTTTTTGGGGGAAAAAAGAACAAGAAAAAATTGTCATAATATGCAAATCAAACAACTATGACCATGCCAAACTTGTTTAGTATTGGATGTCACGAGCATTATTACAAGATAAAAACAAAAAAAAAAAAAAAAAACAACGTGCTGAACTTATAAGGCTGGCTAATATATATATAGTAGGGCAATTTCTCTACTTGGATTTAAAAAAAAAAAAAAAAAGAAAAGAGAAAAAACCTAATACATGGATATGACTCTGCCTTTCAACTATTATATCTATACTAGTAAATATAATTTTACTAGATCCCACAGACAGAAACGTGCCTTATGGGTATGTGTCCCCACCGGACTTATATATATATATATATATATATATATATATATTCTGAGGCTTTGTGCTTTCCATCTAACTGAGTTTTAGGAGGTAACTATTCGACCATCAACCGCAAATTCTTTTATGCTTCTTAGGCGCTGGATTGAGAAAACCTCCTTCAGCTCTAAGCAGTGGCGAATATGAAACTGTTCAAGAAGAGGCAATGCTCCTTTATCGGCTTTCACGACCTGTAGTCTGTCTAACTCAATCAAAACAAGCCTTTTGAGTTTCTGAAAACCGCCCTCCTCAAAATGAAGTTGCTCTCCCTCATATGCTTTGAAAACCAGTTCAAGACTCTCCAAATTAGGCAAACCTTTCAGACATCTGCTCGGGTCGTCAATTAGCCTTGATAACTTTAAAGACAAGCCCCGTAGATTCGGAAGCTTCGAAATCCACTCCGGCAACCTCTCTAAGCGGCCACCTAAAATGAGATCCTGCAAAAAATACGGCGGAGACGAAATGTGTTCTATACTTAGAATATCATCTTCATTGACCGAGCGTAAATAGAGTCGTTCAAGATTATTCAATTTCACTATAGTGTTGAAAAGACCCCTTCCAATCTCTGTGGTTATCTTTGCAACGCCCAACCACCTTAACTTTGTCAACTTCTCGAGCTCTTTCACAAGACCAACTCCACCAACGCCTTCTTCCACCAATGTGAGTGTTTGTAATTGCTTTAAATTTCCATATCCTTCTTGTATCCTCACTCCTCGGACAAAATCAAAACAGTCTTCAGCATGGTAGTTATATCCGTAGGCCAGCAGATGCTGCAGATTTGTAAGCTTATTAACCTCTTTTGGAAGCTCATGAATCAAGGTATCTCTAATGTCCAGTGACTGCAGATTGTACAGCCTGCCGATGGACTTTGGCAACTCCTTTAGATTTGTATACCTCAGACTCAAGTACGTCAAACAAAATAGACACCCAAGTTCTTTTGGTAGAGCATCAACTTGAGCATCTCCAAAATCCAAGACCTCTAAGAGCTTGAATTTCTTGAACATAGCAACCAGGAAAGACTCAGTCAACGGATCCTCGGTGTTCGAAAAGACTATAGAACGAATTCCAGAGCTTTCAACATTTTCCAAAACATTTTTTGTGCCACCAGAGATCGTTAGACGCCGGCCTTTTCCCCTACATTTTGAGTTTTTGTCATCCCAAATTTGCAAGAAGCAAACGTCATCAGCTCTTGATAGGATGACTTCATGCATCAGATCATGAACTCGAAACCACTTGCCCTCTCCAAATATCTGATTTGGGTCAATTGCGATGAGGTTTCTTTGGATAAGCTCATTTAAGCATTCTTTTGCAACCTCGTCTAATGTTTTGTCTCCTCTTTTTTCGACAAAACCTTCAGCAATCCATAGCCTATACAATCTTTCATCGGAAATTGAATAATCTTCGGGAAAGATACCAAAATACAAGAAACAGGACTTAAGTGAGCTAGGCAGATCATAGCAGCTGAGAGCGAGAATTTTTTGAATTCTTCCAAGTTGAGAATTAAATTCAGCCTTTGAATTCAGATCATTGAGAACTCTCTGCCATTCAAGCTCAACCTTCTCCTTTGTGGCCAACAGACCAGCTATGGCTGCAATGACAAGAGGCAGACCTTGACATTTTCTTACAATTTCAATGGATAATTGCTTCAATTCCGGAGGACAAATCCCTTGAAACTCATACTTAAAAGTCTTCTTGCAAAACAATTCCCAAGCCAATGTTAGAGACCAAGGTTGCAGGTTTTGGACTAGATCATACGGTGTATCCTTACAAGAATTAGCAACTGCAGCATTACGTGTCGTGATTATTATCCTACTTCCTTCCTTATTGCTAGGCAAAGCGGATTTTATATCATCCCAAAAGCTTTCCTCCCAGACATCATCAAAAACTACAACGTACCTTTTGGTCTGCAAATATTTCCTCAGAGAGTCAGTCAGCTCTTCGATGGTGTCAACGCAATCCTCGGATTTGCATATCTGTTGTTTCATCTTCTTAAGGACCTTTGTCAGGCTGTAAGGCTTAGACACAGTTATCCATGCACGGTCTGATTCAAAGTGTCGTTTCACCACTTCATCGTCGTAGACTTTCTTCGCAAGAGTGGTCTTACCGATTCCACCTTCGCCTGCAAATGAAATTATCAATCTTGTGGATGTTCCTTCAACCAACTTTGCTACAAGTTCCGCTGAGGTGGACTCAATCCCCACAAGTTCATCTTCCTCGATGAAAAGGGAGCTTAATCGACCGTCGAACACTTGCACGTCTGTGGCCCTGCTACTTTGTCCTTCCTCCAGCGGTCTCAACCCATAACCTTGACCTCTACCTTTGATTTCACTCAATGATTCTTTTATCCTCCGAATTTTAGAAGCCATCTCATATCGTGGTTTCAGAGTCCTGATGAAGCAGCCTGCTTTTCGGAGGGAACTGACAAATCCACTCTGACTTTGTTGTTGTCGGACATGGTAACGATATTCGTCAATGACCTCTTCCATTCGGCTGGCTTCCTTTCTAATCTGATGCAGCCATGCCTTCATCGTATCACACATGTCTCCTTTCTCTAACTTGGCTTCTGCATCTTTAAGCAAAGGCTCGATTATCTCTAGCTCACTCTTCAGACTCTTGACTTGTCTCTCCACACCTTTTAGTGACTTCACTTCATCGGCTAGCAGCCCAACCAATTTATCAATGCCAGGGCTCACTAAGCTCTCTGCCATTTCCTCTTCCAGAATTAGCCAGTAACTGGGAATCCAACGACCTAAATTACGAGTTCTAAGGTGACCAATCAAGAGACATTTATTTATCTCTCAAGCTTCCAGAAATCGTTTACTTTTTGCATTTGTGGGCCAAAATCAATAAATGTTATTTATACCCATATTTTCCTGATAGTTATGATTTTGTAATGTTCTAGCTTATTTTAAAGGCAAATCTACATAGGATGCCCTTTTATAATGCATTTATTTTCTTAACTTTTTAAAATTTGTTCTTGTTTACTTTATTTTTTATTACTTTTGTTAAAAATGCATTTATCTTCTTAACTTTTTAAAATTGTCTTTTTTATTTTATTTTTTAAAATATTAATTGTACGTTTACTATTTTATCAATTATAATTTAATCTTAAAAATTGAAAACCCTTAGTTCTCTCTATTCTCTCACAAGAGAGTGAGATGGGAGAGTAATTTAAATCTTTAATAAATTATTAATTTTTAATAAAAAGGTGGTTTTAATTTACAGGATATTTTTTAATAAGTTGAGACATTTAAGAGATATTTTTATAAGTTGCTCTCTTAAACGATCATTTCTTAACCATGACCGTTTTCGTACGTTGACATCTTAGACCAAGATTGGTGGTGTGAAAACAAGAAGGCCTTTATTACGTTCACCTACTAGCTGATCTTGTCCCCTGTGATAACATGTTCAAAATTGTGAAAACAAGAAGGCCTTTATTACGTTCACCTACTAGCTGATCTTGTCCCCTGTGATAACATGTTCAAAATTCAAACGGAGTGATTGATTTCATATGCAGAGGAAGGAAAAAAAAAAAAAAGAAGAAGATTGACCTAGGGTTGTCAATGGGACGCGAGGGGGTGGGTTTTAATTATTTATTTACATTCATATGATTTAATCTCAAAAGGTTACAGTTTCGTTATTAACAAGATAGTAGATCCTAATAAAAAATACATTACATATTATATTAGAGCCCACTATTTTATTAGCAGTGAGGTTATAACATTATGAAAATAAAAAATAATTTTTCATTTATTTATTTTCCAGTGTCGCTTCGCTTTTTTGATGTATACGGCTAAGTTAGCCATACGAAGTGGGTCAAAACCTAGTGGGCCGTTAGTAATTTTTGTTGAAATTTTCATTAATATCAAATATTTTTTGAAATATTTGTGAAATTAAAGTATCGATATTTTTATTGATACCGATATTTTCATCTTTACTTACAACTAAAAAACGTTTCATGCAAAAAAATTACCTAAAATTTTACCGCTTGTGCATAATGAGCTATATATTACAATATACAACCTATCGTCAGCCTAAAAAAAAAAAAGAGAAAGGGGCCAACCCACCCAAAGACTTTTTGAGCTTCATCCAAGACTTTTTTTTTTTTTTTTGGCCTTTTCTTACGTCGATTGGACTTCTATGCTATCCAACCAGACAGGCCCACTCACCGCCTTATTAATTTTCATTATTCATCTTGATTGAAGAAAAAGTTGAAGAACCAGCTCCACAGTTAGGCAATCTACATCGAAAATTCCGAACCTACTTTATTTCTACCAAAATATTGTTTCCAAATCACAGGTCAAAAAAACTACTCAAATTCGAAAAAAAAAAACCCATACAAAGCCGAAAATTGCAGAACAAAATTGCTTTTAGAAACGATTAAGAAGAGGTTTGAATAGTTCGTTTCCTCCTATGAATCTAAACCCTGAAGCTTACCTGCAAATTGAGCAGAAACGACAAGGAAAGAAGGTGTGGAGAGAGAGTTAGGGCTTTTGGTAGAAGGGGAGAGGAGAGGGTTTTTGGTGTGAATCCATTGCTAACATGTCATTAGTAATCGCTACAAAAAAAACTATATTTAACGACTTAATATTCACGATATATAGTTTTTAAATGTTGTTAAAAAATACATACAACGACATCTTTAACAAAGATGTCATTAATAACATTTAAAACAATAATTAACGACATCTATATAGATGCCGTATTAAAGGTCTCTTTTTAACGACAATAGTTTAGTGTCGTTAAATTATTTAACGACAAGTCGGAGATATCGTCAAAGCCTTGAAGATTTCACAACATCCCTTATAGACGACATCTCCTACTTGTCATTAAATAATTTAACGACACTAAACTATTGTTGTTAAAAGGAAACCTTTAATACGACACCTATATATATGTTGTTAATTATTGTTTCAAATATCGTTAATGACATCTTTGTTGGATATGTCGTTGTATGTACTTTTCAATGACATTAAAAAACTACATGTCGTAAATAATATGTCGTTAAATGTAGTTTTTTTTGTAGTGAATTATCACCACTAAACGTAAATTTGGTGGAAAACTATAGCTACAAGTGAACTAGAATAGTTACGTACTAAAACAAATTATGTAAATAATTTTTCTGTTTTAAGTTATTCCTTTCTTCCAATTCATTAAAAAAAAAATCCAATTTGGGATGTGCTTCTGTGACTTGATGCTGGTTAAACTCCTTCATTTTATAATAAAATAAATAAAGAGATGTTTTAGTATTGACACAATCAAGAAAAATTATTTTAGAAAGACAATTAGGAAAATGTATTTATGACGGTCATATTATGAAAAAAAAAGAATTATTTTAGAAAATTAAAAGAAAAAAAATACTTAGATAGAGGCACATTTAAGAAACATTATTAAAACTGGGACAAGCTAGAAACAAAAGATTAATAAGGTACATAAAAAAAATTAGTAGGAATAAATTAGAGGAAAAAATTTGTTAATGATAAAGGCATATATTAAAGTTTATAAATGAGAGCGAGGGCATACATGAAAAGTTTTTAAAATCTATAGCCAAAAGCATATGACTCCCCCTTCCCCGGGCCTAGACTCCCTCCGCCCTTGGACAGAACTTTCTTATTCGTGAAGTTATCTTATTTTGGCTTCAATTTGGGGGAAAAAAATGGAAGCAGTCCCTTTGTCTTCCTCTTCTGATCGGCCTTCTTTTTCAACTTCACCTTCTCCTTCATCTCCTCTTATTACTAATGATGTTTTCTTAAACTTTAGGGCCGAGGACACTCGTAAAAGCTTCATGGGTCATCTTAGATTTGCTTTATCCGAAAAGGGAATCGAAACTTTTATAGATGATGATCAAATGGAGAGAGGCCAATTCATTTCCCCACAATTGCTTCAAGCCATTGAAAGCTCTAAATGCTCAGTTGTTATTTTCTCACCAAACTACGCGTTTTCGACGTGGTGCTTAGACGAACTTGTCAAGATTCTTGACTGTATGAAGAGGAATGGGCAGATTGTAATTCCGATCTTCTACAATGTCGAGCCCTCCGACGTGAGAAAACAAACGGGAAGCTTTGGAGAGGCGATTGCGAAACATGAGATGAATTTATGTGAGAACTTGGAGAGGGTCAATAATTGGAGGATTGCATTAAAGGAAGTTACAAATCTTGCTGGTTTCGATCTGAAAAATTACAGGTATGAAAATATTATTTATTGATCATCTTTTAAAAAAATAATAAATAAATGGATGAAACAGGGGTTACAGAATTCCATTTTTTTTAAGTTTCACCAAAAAAAAAAAAAAATGATGAAAAGATGATAGTTTAGAAACAAGGAACGCCGGACCAATAATTTGGTGTATTACCTAGTTCTACCCATACGTACATTTGCATGTATATTCGCCTTTATTACAATTAGAGAACATAATTAAAGCAAGAGGCGTTAAGACTTTGACAAATTTTTACACCACTAAATGAAATCAGCGTCAATAATTATACATTTTGGCCGAAACTGTTTTTGCGTTCACAACAACCTTTTTATATTCTAGTTTTATTATTATTTTGTTTAAAACTAAAATGAATTGTACCGATCCCTTTTTGACATCATCAACTGCCTCATTATTTTCCCGATTAACAATACATCATAATAATCCAACATGCAAAATATAGGATATAATTACACCCACTAGCGCTAACACGGTTGGGAGGGCTGGGGTAGGGTTAGGGTTAGGGTCTGCTGGATTCGATCTTTGGGAGGGACAATTTTGGAGGCACATAGGATGCTTAAATAAAAAAAATATAGAATATAATTTTTTAATGTGTTTGTTAATGTAGTTAAAATTAAAATTTTGAACAATTTTTATTGTAGCATGTATATTTTTACTTTACACCATAACATACGAGAGCCTTATACTGTAGCAGTTTCAACTATGAAGTTAAAACGAGATTACTAAACACACCCAAAAGGAATTAGTAGAGTGTAATAGACATTGTATACAGTTATTGCTACTTTTTTAGTGACAAAAAAAATTTGATAAAACTTTAGGAACATCTCAAGACACCAAACTAAAGTACCCAGATATACGTTGACATCTTTAGTTGTTTACTTGGCTATATATAGAGCACAAGATCGTAAAACTTTAAATTACTTAGTGAAAAAATATATATATAACGTCCTTTGAGACATCCTAAAGAAAGCGACAAAATCATGAAAAAAAAAAAAAAAACAGAAACAACAGAATTCTCTAGCTAATCAGCCAATTTAAAGTAGTGTGTTGTTTTAAGACAAAATGGAAATTCTGTTTCTTTTGTTTTGTGAGCGTATAATATCTCTAGTTAAAGCTTCAAGGGGATTGAATTAATTAGATCATATGTTCAAAATTTAACAGGATAAGCGAAATTGTTCAAATAAAATTGAATCAAACTGAAAAGCTTTAGTCAAAACTCACGGGTGTTTCTCTTCAAAGGTTTAAATTTAAAATGGCTGAACTCTTATTTTTTTTTTGGGTCAGATGACATTTTTTCAACTTTTTTTGGGCCTTAATTACGATCAATTTGACAAATCTACTTTTGTGATATTGTTTTTGAATTTTAATACTTTTGTGAGAAAGTATAAAGCATACTACTTTAAAATAACAAAGAGACAACTTTAAAATAACAAAGAGACAGAATATTTTTTTGGGTTAGGGTTAGGCAAAATATGTATCGTCGGGTCAATTTGAGAAATACTATTGCTGTAATATTGTTTTTCAATTTTAATTTATATGAGAAAGTTTAAAATATGTTACTTCTAAAGCATAATAATTGATCACAAGTACTTTGGTTCAGGCAGGAAAACATGTGTTAGCCTTTTTGTCTAGAGAAAATGGTATATATCAAATGAAGGAAAAAATTGATAGAACACAATAAGTATAGTAAAAAAGTGGTATACCACCTAATTTAGTATATACTGTCTAAGAATATTTTAACCTTTTTGCTTAGGAGAAACAATATGAATCAAAGGAAGTGAAAAAAAGGTAGTACTCAAAAGTAGTAGTAAAAATGTGATATACCACCTGCTTTTTACTAATTGTATGTATAACAATTTATTTCTAATAAACCAATTCATCGTTGATTTGAGTACTTTATCATTACTAGAGTAGTAAATTATTGATTGAATTGTTCACTGATATTTTGGCATATCACTAATAAATCATCAAGTTAATTAGTGATCAATTACCAAGTTAATTAGTGATAAATCGTAAATCAATCTATTATTGATTAACCATTTTTAAAATCAGACATTTTAATAATTTAACAAAATTTAATTAATTTACTAAAAAAAATTAAAAATGGCCAAAATTTATTTTAAACCACCCCCTATTGTCACCATGTAGCTGACTCTTAATTTATTATTTGTTCATTTATAATCATATTATTTGATGGGATTGATCATATTCTTCAAGCGATGAAGCAAATTTTGTGAGGGAGATAGTCGATGAGGTGTCACGTACATGACTAGCATGGCATCGTCAAGGACTGTCGAAGACCAGAGACTTGTTGAAACTTGGTATTCACGTTTTGGAAGTCTGTTTTGCTCGTATGCATATTCAACTTCTATGGTGGCAATTAAAATAATTTTCATCTTTCTTGCCTTTTTCCTTGTCATTTGTCCCCTCTTTGTTTTATTTTGCAACAAAGTTTTAGACCCCATAGTGGACCATATTTTGGGTTGGGATTAGAAGATGCCTCCTTGGTGATGATGCTCGATAGCCTTATAATTTGCCAATCATTTGTATCATGATGGTGCTCTTTACTTAATGAAACGATAAGTGGAGATGTCACTACTTGGTACTTTATAATCTTCATACAAACATTTTATTATATATTACAATCTCTCATATCTTATTTTCAAACCTTAATATTGTGTGTTTTCTCAAAAAAAAAAAAAAAAAAAAAAAGAAATGTTAATATTGTGTGACTTGCCTTTATAAGGTATTTCTTTTCCTGTTATTTCTATTTATATATGACACTTTCTAGCATGTAAAAAGAGATTAGATGAGCAATATTATAAGTGAAAAAAGAGAGAGATTGTTTTGACTCTCACATTTCTCTTCTGCTATTTCTCTTATCCTAATTACTTCCCTAAAGTATTTTAGCATTTATAATTTTTTGATAACATATTATCAGCACATGAAGGTTATAGAATACAACTTTATTTAATTACAAAAATTTTCGAAGTTTAATACACTTTTGTTGTATGAAAAGTGTGAAGTTTTGTAAGACTGAAAGATTCTCTATATAAAGGACGTGCATTTGATTCCTATGTATAACCAGCTTATGTATCTTATATAGTAAAAGCAGCGCGTGATTAATCTCATTGTCGATAGTTGTATAAATAGAGAACTACGAAAAATAGTGTTAAAAAAATCCGCTAATTCACCCAAACTATTCAATCTAAAATAAACCAAACCAAATTGGTGATTTTGTTTTAATTTTGGACAGTTTATGTACAAATATTTTAGGTGGTTTAGTTAATAGTTTGAACTTCCGAACCGCCCATCTTAATCGCCTGCCAAACAGCCCACTAAACCGCCGTTTATATAATTTTATTTTAAAATATTTTTTATAAAAGAATTTTTATCGTTATTTTATTTTTTTCATTGGTCGTTACAAAAAGTTTTACCCATATAAAATATACCTTTTTCTCACTACTCTATAATACACTTCTCTAATCACTTATCATTAACATCCAGAAAAGCATAATCAAATTAAAAAACTAACATGTACAACTTAGACATGCTCATGGAAGGGAATCCTAATCTACCCCATCCAACGACCTATGCCTTCTATCTGCACAGCTACCGACCCACTTGCCATGCCATCTCTGTGATGTCGTTTGTCTCCATTGCCGGCCCTAACTCACCATGGTATCGATTAAAGATATTAGTTGGATGAGAGGTTTTTCGACACCAATAGAAAAGTTGTAATTTAAGTTTAAAATTTAATTGTATTGGCTTATATTATTTAATTGTATTTTTTACTTTTTAATTTAGTTATTGGTAAACTTTGATTTATCTTATTCTGACTTTTTAGTTTGGTTTTTGGTTTCTATTAAAACTTTAAAAAGTAAACTTTTAAACATTTTATAATTTTATTAAATATTGAAAAATATTTAATCTTAAGCACAAATCGCCTAAACCACTTATAAGTGATTTGGTTTAGTTTGATTTCATAAAAATATCAACCTGTCTAAATCGTCCAAAAATAAAATTTATTATTACTTTAGTCAATGGGACAAAAACCGCCCAAACTGCCAGCAAACACCACATATTGAAAAATATCTACAATGATACATGCAAAAAAAAAAAAAAAAAAAATATCTCCACTCCAAAAAGAAAAAAAAAACATTTTTATCTGTTTATAATGAATCCAATAGAAGCCAATAAATAATATTTAAATAGGAATTGACACTTAGAAGGAAATTTATTTCATTATTCATAAAGATCAGTTAAGAAAACAAAGGCAAGTCAAAATACTGTACATAATTTGAGAAAAATTCTTTAAGTGCATAGCATCATAGGTAACTAATTCAAAGGGTAACTAAAAAAAAAGGAGATGAAATAAAATCCTATAGTTGTCCTTATATAATTAATACATTTGATTCGACATATTATGTATAATTTGTTGATCTAGATCTAGAAATTTAAACAGTACTCAAGCGGTTTTTTTTTTTTGGGTACAAATAATTTAGTATTATGCTCAAGTCACAAGTACACGGTTGTACAAGTAATAAATTGTATCCAAGTATGGATATTCATCCTACATAGATTGTGTTTAATTTGTGTTAAGTACTGAAATTGATTGGCTCTAAGATTATTTAGATAACTGGATAAAAAAACAAATAAAAGAAACTAATAAAAATAACTAAGCAAATAATTGATGAAACAATAAACAAAAAGAGGCAATTCACTCTATTTCTCCTATATGTTATTTCTATTTAGCAATTATTGACTAACTTTAATCAATCCATTAATCAAGGGCTTAAAGCTAACCTCATTACCTCTCTTGAGCATTAAATAAGATAATATGCATAGGTATTTTAAGTCTATATGCCTATCTAACTTGTCTACCATACATTTATTAAGTAAACTCCTCATGATTATCTAAGTGTTCTCGAACCTCCTGAGACTCAATAACAACCAAGATTATATTTCTTAAATACACTAAATGAGCCAATCTCAAATACAGTAAATGAGTCAAGCTCTTCCAAGCATTGAAATTCATAAATCAAATCAACTAATTCACTTCTCAACAAACTAGAAGCATTAAGCATAGAGAAACATAAATGAATTGAAATAAAACTATATTAATAATCAACTAAATATTCCAAATATAGTCAAAATAGAGTTACATTAAGAGTTCAATATTTACAAATCACAAAAATAACAAAAATACAAAAGAAATGAAGAAATCCAAATTGGAGTTGTCATGGTCCAAGCTCTTTACCTTCTTCCTTTTTGTCTTCTTTTTGACCTCCAAATGTTTCTCCCATGATGATTTATTAGAAAAAAAAAAACCTAAATCTAAAAACTAGAACTAAAATCCTAAACTAAAACAAAAGAAGTATATTTTTTTTCTAGAACTAAAATCCTAAACTAAAACAAAAGAAGTATATTTTTTTTTTCTTTTCCCATCTTCTTCTTTGGATTTAGCTCAAACTCTTCTTGGCAAAATGTGCCTCTCCCTCCAAAAATGGAGGGTTTCTTTCTAAAAATAGGGACTCTAAGATTTTAAGGTGTTAAGCTTCATTCAGCATTAAATGAGAGCCGTTGAATGGAAGAAGGGGAATGATCAACCCTTAAAAGTTGAAACCAGCATAGAACAGCCCCTTACTTTACGCGCATGCATGAGGGCCATGCTACAGACCTGCGCTGGCATGCAAGGGCCTCTTAGGCAGCCTAGCAATGGACGCATGAGTCCACCTTAGGCTTATGTGGCCATGCTAAACGGCCTATTGGTGCCCAATGTGCTTAGCCTTAGGCCTCCCAAAATGTGCACGGCCACAAGTCCACTGCTTTGTGGGTGCATGGTGTGGTTTGGTTTTACCTTCAAAAGTCTTCTAAACTCCATTTTTTATAATAAAAGTCAAATAATGTCCTATTTTATTAATTTCCTACAAAATAACATCAAAAATATCAAAATAACACAATAGCTTGAGATTTTCACAATATTTAAAATAAAGAAATATTTGATTTGTGACTAAAATACTCATTCATCAAATACCCCTAAGCTTAAACATTTGCTTGTCTTCAAGCAAAACAAAAGAACATTGAGGAACAACAAAAATTAAGCCAATAAGAAAATGAAAGAAAAACAAAGTGTGAGTTTTGTATCTATTTGATAACTAGACAAATGTAAATCTCAAGGCCACAAATTGCTTCAAAGCTCAAAGGAAATGTAAACATGAAGATTATCTAGAATTTCAATAATAAATACCGATTTCTCTTCATTCAAGACTATCTAAGTATAAGTGTGTATTAAATCACTTTCACTCTATCAACTAAACCCTAGATAGACTTATGTGATTAGACAGTCGATAAGTTATCTCTAAATAATGAATTTCCAAAACTACCATAAGTCCATTGTTCATGTCACTCTCGATAAATATAGGTTAGCATATCATCAAAGATCATGGGGACTTTTCAGGCTTGTAATTTATGAGGCTAAGGTGAAAGGTAGATGAGGAAGGATACTTTTTGGCTTGGATCACCCTAAACATTTATTTTGTTTTTTGACCTCGCATGAAATGAATAAAAACTCACACACCAACTCCCAACTTGATTCTTCCTCTACTATCAAACATCCCCACAACACTTTATTCACAAGTATCCATAAACACAAAAAAAAAAAAAAAAAGAAATTAAAAGGAATTTATTCTTTTTTATCTTTTTAATTTCATTTTCTTTCTTTCTTTTTTCTTCTTTTTTCATCTTTTTTTCTTTTTTTCTTTAAAACTCCGCCAAACTTATTTAGTTTTATATATTTGGATAATGGGGAGAAAGGCTAAAAGTAACTTTACGAATACAAACAAACAACAAATGCAATTTACATCACTTCAATGCTTACTCTCAACAATTAATCTTCAAATTCAAGCAAAGATGCAAACATGCCTATGAGTGATAGGTTAAGTGAAAGGAATTCATGAAATGACTAGGTTATGCTTATGCGGATGATGAAAGAAATATGTTAAATAAGCTCAATGGGGGAAACTAATTGTGAAGTTTTCATAAGTTAGCTTCAAAAGGCTCAAGCAATCCAAAAAAATGCCTCGGTTGACTCTCTAATGACACCTAACCTAGGATTTCACCTCGAGTTTCACTAAAATAGATTATAGAGTTTATGAAATGTCAATGCCTATCTAATGCATACAAGTTTTCTCCAAAAGCTCAAAATTTCAAGTGATCATTACTCATGGTGCTTAACTGTAGAGAGCCAAAAATGAAAATCAACCAATGCCAGTCAAGCACATAGAAATCTCAATGAACTACATTTCAAAAAGCCTAAGAAAACTGTTTGTAGATAACATCACAATCAAATTCTAGTTATCCAATATTTTAAAATTCACACTTTATTCAAACAAGTAAAGAAAACAAAAGCACTAAGCAACCTAAAGAAACATAATAGGAGCTACCAAATATGAGTGATGGAAGGAAAATCATGATAATCAACAAAAAAAGTCAGAAAATTTCAAGGCAAAAACCCAACATGTGATCAACAAAGTATTCTTTCCCCAAAACTTAAAATAAACATTGTCCTCAATGTTTTTAGCAACAAAAGAACAAGGGTTGAGAACATATACCCAAGGGTTTTTGGCCCAATTTTCCAAGTTTCGTCCATTTTCTCGAGTCAGTTTTCACCAAAACTTGAGTTCTTAAACTCTCGATTATTTCAACACCTCTCAAAACATACAAAGTTCAAACATCAATACAAAACTTTGAAGTAAACTAAAACACAAACATAAACTCAAACTAAAGCATAAATAAAAAGAGGGGAAGATAGAAAGCTTGGGGTGTCTCCCAAGAGCACTTGGATGACTAGATAAAGAAATAAAAGAAAGTAATAAAAATAACTAAGCAAAGAATTGACAAAGCAATAAACGAAAGAGGAAATTCACTCTATTTCTCCTACGTTCTTTCTATTTAGCAATTATTAACTAGCTTCAATTAATTCATTAATCAAGGGCTTAAAAGTTAACCTCATTACCTCTCCTGAGCATCAAATAAGATAAAATACATAGGTATTCAAGTCAATATTCCTATCTAACTTATCTACCTATACATTCATTAAGCAAACTCTTAGTAATTATCTAAGTGCTCTAGGCCCTCCTATGACTGAACATTAACCAAGACTATGTTTCTCAAAGGGGACAAATGAGTCAATCTCTTGCGAGCATTAAAATTTATAAATCAAATCAACTAATCATTTCCCAACAAACTAGAAACATTAAGCATAGAGAAACACAAATGAATTGAAATGAAACTATATTAAAAATCAACTAAATATTCCAAACATAGTCAAAATAGAACTACATCAAGGTTTCAACATTTACATATCACAAAACTAACAAGAAGAGAAAATAAATAAAAAATCCCAAATTGGAGTTGTTACAATCTCCAAGCTCTTTATCTTCTCCCTTCTCTTCTATTTTTTGACCTCTAAATGCTTCTCCTATGTTGATTTATTAGAAATAAAACCTAAATCTAAAAACTAGAACTAAAATCCTAAACTAAAACAAAATATATAAATATATTTTTTTTCTTTTTTTTTTCTATCTTCTTCTTTGGATTCAGCTTAAGATCCTCTTAGGAAAATGTGCCTCTTCCTCCAAAAATGGAGGCTCTCTTTCCAAAAATACGAACTCTAGCGTTTTAAGGTGTTAAGCTTCATTCAATATCAAATGAGAGTAGTCAAATAAAAAAAGCAGCATTTTTAGCCATCAAAAATTGAAATCAGCATGGAACAACCCGCTAAGGTGCACCCCAATGCGCAGCACTTTGTGTGCGGTTCTTGGGGTCTTGTTGCTATCCCCCAAAATGCATATGCCCAATGCTACGTAGGCACAGGACGTGGTTTGGTTTTGTGTCCAAAAGTCTTCTAAACTTTATTGTTTATGCTAAAAGTCCCATAAAGTCCCATCTTATTAATTTCTTACAAAATAGCACCAAAAATATCAAAATAACATAATAGCTTGAGGATTTTCACAATATTTAAGCTCAACAAATAAATGATTTATGAGTAAAATACTCGCGCATCACTTTGTAGATGATTTTTGAGTTTGTTTATGTTCTTGACTAATTCATTATTTATGACGAGTAAAACTCATCTAACAATGGTCTCTCTAAATTCTTCACCGAGGCAATCGCTCACGAATGAAAAACAAGGAAAAATAGAACAATCTTACTCTTAAGTTTTATTCAACGGACTCCTGCTCATATAATTATGTTCTTTAATTTACTCTATAAAGGTTCTTATTATCTTATAGAATTATATCCCTTGTATTTTAGAAACATAGTGAAATAAATAACCTAAAGTTTTAATATATAAGACAGAATCTATTCATTCATTATGAAGTCATATAAATGATTCTCTTAAATATTGATTCAAGGTTTGTACAGTAAAACACTACATTTATGACAAGATCAAAAATTTAATTATTATTTATTAGAGAATCAAATAGTCCTTAGAGAAAGATGTAATTAGAGAGATTAAACAGAATTTTGTATATAGTTCTAATTACGAAGGATTGATCTATAGGTAATGTTTATATTAGTGAATGAGTTAATTCTTTGATTAAAGTAAAATCATAATTTTCAAGAGTGTAGTTCCAAGTTTTTAGTAGAGTAATATTAGAATTAATGAAATTGACATATTAATTAGGTTATTAATTAATCATTGATTTTAATGAAGCTCAAAATTATAAGTTCATAGTTCTCCGTACCATCTTTATAATTTGCTTGAACTTATGGGATATGAATTATTAATTTAATTTCAAATTAATACACACTTTGAATTAAAAAAGATGAGATTATTTAATTATTTCAAAATTGATGATACAGTGTGGTGGACCACACTATAGGTGACGCCCAAGGCACATGGTTGTTGTGTAGTGCTAACTTGTTTTCTAACTTTTCTGTTTTATAATTCAATTATTTATGATTTTGAAAAAGTTTTTTTTTTTTTTCAAATTGTGTATTTGAATTTTACAAACATAAAATTAGGTAACTAGGGATTTTCTTTTCCTTACGAGATAGGGTTGGCACCACAGCCGCCTGAGTGACATATATTTATCCTACTAGGAGTAATTACTTGATTTATTTAATTAATTTATTTTAAATAAATTTAAATTAGAAAAAGAACTCCTCCCATGCATCTATAAATAGATGTTGAGAGAGCCTAAAGAGAAAAATTATCTATAACCTCTCTTTGTTTTCTCATGTGTTGAGAATAAAAATAATAAATTTTGTAAGTGTAAGACTCCTACTCAAAACCTTAGATGCACACACGTCCGTTCAAGTTATCTGAAGAATAGACACGGAAGATCTAACAAAACGAGAATTATAAGACCTTAGACCTAATCAGACAACAGTACACATCTAGATTTAATATTTTTATATATTAATTGTATATTTATTAATGTAACTACATTCGACCAAAAGTTTTATGAAAATTTTGTTTCAGACAGTTCGACAATGTGTTCCCTTATTTACACTTATTTCGGTTCCAACAAGGACAACTCACACGTTCAAGTTTCTACATAATTGATGTTTTCATTTTTCTCATCGTTTACACAATTCTAGTATTTCATATCGATCTCTTTTTTGGCTTTATGTATCTTTCCTCAGTAATTAATTTTCTTCTTTGGTTCTCGCAAAAGTTCTCTTTTTACGTTATTGTGGCTTGTCATATGTCGTTTTTATGTTGTTTGTTATTATTGTTGTCATCTTTCGTAATACCTTTTTCCATTCTTTGCAATGAGTGTGAGCCCATGCACAACAATTCAAATGTGATTGCCTTTTTTTGCTGTCTTTCTTCTTTTTTTTTTTTTTTTTTTTTTTTTTTTAGGAATTGAATCTTTCTTCAACTAAAAAATAGCACAAACAATAGCCGCCCATTGGGTACCAAAGATCCCAGAAACCGATGACTTAAATGGGATAATGCAAACCACTCACAACATTTTTGCCAATGCCCCTACTCTTAACGGTTTTAGGCATCACATCAAGACAATATTTCTGGTAGTGCGTGTAGGTTGTTCTTCTAGTCTCAGTAGCACTTCTTGGTTGACGTAAGCCCTTATCTCACCCATGAACTCAATCTAAAACTATTCTTGCATTTTTAAAAACAAAAGAGAATTGAATTTGTAAAAAAGCTATTACTGTCATGCTGCTAAAGATCTTGTTTCTATCTTTCAATGGGATGGACCTCCAATTATTATAGAAAGAGGCTGCACAAGCTTTCATGTGCACCCTCACAGAGCTTTCAAACCATATGCCAAAGTAACCAATGACCTTCATCATGCCCTTCGTTAGTAAAACTATATAAGGCATATTCCGTTTAGTGCCACCCACTTGGCGATGTCTATCGCCTTGGACTCTCCCTGACCCCTATAGCTCGAGGAAGCTGGTACTGTATATTTAAGGTTTATGAATAAAAGAAAATCAATAAGAATGTAAAAAAAAACATGTAAATTTTCATGTTCATACTTGATTGACATTAGGATAGTAGCATTGTCCCATGTCTCGGTGGGGGCTTAGCTCCCCTAGTAGATCAAGAGTAGGTGGCAACTTAGACAGACATGCTGCTCGTCAATAGTAAACAATAAGATCAATTTATGCATTAATTTTTTTTGTTAACAATTGCTAATATAGGTTTTAAAGTTTATTAGATGAATACAATATAAAAAGACTCAATTATTATCACTACTAATGTAAGTAGTGTGGTCGAAACACCATGGCACAACTCAATCTCTAGCTCTTCAAAGAGATCCTTGTATTCTCTATGTGGGCCTTCATTAGTGTATGCATCACCTCAGAACCATTAACTTCCCCATGGCCGGCAGCATCTTGGTATATTGTAAACATCTCATTGGATGGTTTAGACAAATCATTAACGGTGCTTGTAGTGGTTTCCTTCACTTCTCCATGAGGAATCTACTTAGTATACAATGGGTTAAACCTTTTATTGAATATGTAAATTGAATATTCATGCACCTTATGTAGGGACATCTTACAAGACCACTGTCATTGACATGACTTTTTGCAAATTTAATGAATGCCGTTAAACCTTCCTAAGATGTAGGGTTTAGATGGCTCTTCAACTGTATTAAACTCTTGTCGCTCGACATCTATAGGTATCTAATCCATTGAAAAAAACACACGTACAAATAGATAATGTAGATATGTGTAAGGAAAACTATTATCCACTTTCACTCCTTATCTTACAAGGTAAAGGCCATATCCTATTTAGATTTGTAATTTTACATGTTTGTTACTCATTCCACAACACTCCTTTCTTGTAGAAATTTCAATAGCATATCCCCTCAGTTCTCCTAGGTGTGCTACCCAGAGAACGAAGGAAGACAACCAAAACATCTACCACAATGCGTGGGCGGAAATGAGTAACAAATACATAAAATTACAATTCCAAACTATCCAAACAGAACAATTGAAGAATTAATAAGTGACTCATTGATTTTTAAACAGGTCTACAGTTATTTTAAGATCGAAATGCAACAAACTCGTATGCACATACGATTCCTAGTGACTGTGTGCTATGATATTTATTAGTATTATGCTTGCCACCAAATTCTTGAATTTCACTATAATAGTGCTATTCTATTTTGTATAACTCTTGAATATCTTTATTATTTTCACCTTAAATTTTATTCAATTTTATGAAATTTTTTTGCATAATAAATTTGTAATTTTACTCAATAACTATTTAATTATTTATTATTACTTATTAATGTCTAATTATTATTATTATTATTACTTTAGCATTTAAATAAATTAGTGATCAATAAAAAATTAACAACTATTACTTAGTTATTACTTAATGAATATTAAATATTATTAATTTTAAATAACATTAATTATTTTAATTGTTTTTAATTATTTTAGATTATTAATATGATTTTCATTACTTAAATAATTATTCTTAATTAAGATTGTTAATTTTAAGATTCTTAATTATTAAGATTATTAATTAAAATTAAAACTTAACTACTTTTTTATTCTAAACACAACCAAATAACACATTACACATAATCATACGTTCACCTAAACATATTAATAAAACCATATAGTACACATAACCAAAATTAACAAATAATAAACTATAACATAAAACTACATATTACACATAACATTATATTACACAATGTATGCAAAATCATCTAATCACATGACTCATAACTCACATTTATATATTACACATATCATATTAATTAACCACATAATCGTGTATTGCACATATTATATTCAATGAACCACATAAATATATGACACATAACATTATCAACAAACTAACAAATAATTTAAACTATCATAATTATTTGTGAATAAATTAAAAAAAAAAACTCACATTTAATCACCACAAAATCGAAGTGATAAGAAACAAGGACAATGCGGCGATGACAGACAAGGACAGCGATGTTGGTAGGGATGACGACAGCAACAATAGCGAAGATAGAAACGACAAAGAGAAAGAGAGGGTTGATAGCTTGTAAAAATGACATGTTTTATAAGCTTTAAAATAATTTATTTAGCATATTATTTGTCATTAAACCCTCTATTTAAACATATTTGCTTGTCTTTTGTATTTTAGTGTGTTATATATGAAATTGGTTTAATTATTAATTTTTATTGTATTTTTATTTTTAAGTTTATTTTTGGTAAGTTTTAGAATTATTTTCTAAAGTTAATTGTTAGTTTTTGTAAAATAGTTTTAAAAGCATTATTTTAATTAAGTTTTATTTGTATTTTAATGTGTAATTTTAGTTTTAATTTAGTTTTGTGCTAAATAGGTTTGTAAAAAATATTTTGTTATTTTTAGTAATTTTTATTCAATAAAATAATTAACTTGTCTCAGCTTAAATGCAAAATATTTAATTTCAGGGTCAATAATAGAAAGAAAACTGCAAGAAAAGTTCCAAAGTTAGGTCAAAACATAATTTTCTAAAGTTTTCAGCTTAGGTACAGTTAGTGCTTTGTCAGCAGTCAATGGCCACGTGGTAATTGTTTATTCACAGATCAACAACACAGTCAGATCAAAGAATCTTAATCAGTGCCCTTGTTCTGAGTAGCCTCTATGTTACAAGCAAGCAATTTGGTGGCCGACAACTGGTAGCCACTTCGCGTGGACGCTCAAAGATCTGGTTTGTCCATTTGTGGGCGTCCATAGATTTGGTCCTTTAGTCCTGCGTCTCTAGTCGTTCGATGTGAATGAAACTAACCCAAGCTAAATCCAAGGGTCTGTATTGATCTCAGAAGATTCCCAAGAGCTTATCCCTGCCGTTGACAGTGTGCCCACTCAATGCTCTAGATTTGGCCATTTCTTATACAGCCCATTTCCGCGCAGCACTGGATAACAAAGGAAAACTTGAGCTGGCTCCAGCGTAAAAGAAAGAAAAAATTATTTTAATAATTTAAATTTTTCCAGCTCATTTAATTTTTGGTTATCTACCTTTTTGTATCACATATTTTAAGTTTATTCAAACACTATATCTTTAATTTTTATCCTATCAAATGCATACATATAGATTGGATTTAATACTCAAATTTATACCTTTTTTAAATTAATTTTCAATTTTGACTTAAAAAATTGCTCAAATGCTCTCAAATTAAAAAATTAAAATTTAAAAACACTCTATATATTTTGACTTCATAAATGTAAAAAAGTGTGTTTTGTGTGTTTTTATTTTTATTTTCTTTTCACTTTTTGAAAGTTTGAATTTTTTTCTTTTTCTTATAGATAATTTGGTTATTTTAGAAGTCAAAATCAACTATTACCTCAGATAAGGTATAGATTTATATGTTAAATCTAATCGATAGGTATATATTTGATGAAATAAAAAACTGAAGATATAGTTTTTGAATAAATTTAAAATAAAGGATATAAAAAGAAAAATATCCATTTATTTATTTATTTTTGGCTTGAAGTTGCTTATATATTGAAGCATTTAGTGTCAATCTTGGAAAAGGAATCCGTAGGAGGCTCTGCTCTAGAATTAATTTTTTTTAGTTTTTTTTTAATAAATAATTTGTAAAAATATATTTTTTTTATTGTGAGTATATTTTTGAGTGTTAAATACTATGTGAGAGTGCTATCAGTGTGGAAAGGTAGACCCGCCAAACAATGTAAAAATTCTGGGTCATTTCTAAGCTTTCACCATCTATAATATTTTAATGTTTAATTTGATACTTTTATATATGAAGTTTATTTTTGTTAAATTGTTGTGCTATAATTTTATTTTTGTTGGGATTATGACATAGTTTGAAATATATAAACATTTTATTTAGTTAATTATATTTTTGTGAACCTCTATTTATTGCTGAGAATTTTACACTAGGCTTAATGCTTTAATTAACTGGTTATTAGTTAGAAGATCAAATAAATCTTAATGAGACCAGAAGCAAACTTGTGGCATATCAAATTTTGTAGGATTCCATAGACTGCATGTAAGTTAGGAATAATCTTAAATGATTTGTGTGGTCACCAAATGAAGATCCCAAAATCATAATAAATTCTTGATTGTTGTAATTCACATAAGAATATAATGAATTAGAAATTTAAGGATATTTTTAGTGTGATTTGGAAGAGAACATTAGATAAAATAGAGATCTTTGACCATCAAAAGAGGATTCACTCCTATATGTGTAATTAAATAGGATTAAATTAATTTTAAGTGAAATCATAACTCTCAACATTTTTTTAGAATTTTATTTAAATTTCCATTATATTTTATTTTAATTTGAATTTAATTTTAGTTTAAAAATCTGAACCCCTCGGCAATAATAATTAAATTAGTTTTAAAGTAAGGTTTAAAATCAGTAAAATTCATAAAAATTACACATTCCTTATGGAATTGACATTTGTACTTCGATACTATATATTTGACAATGATTGCACGCAATTTTGCATAGGAAAAATCCGTCATCAAGGGGGCGAGAAGGAAGGAAAGAGAGAGAAAGAAAGAGGATAAGGGTTGTCGAAGTAGGGGAGGTGGTGGACAGTGAGGATAGAGTGGGGGCACATTGGGGGCAGTTGGGCGAAGGTAGCCGTTGAAAGAGAAAAAAAAAAGGAAGGAAAGAGATACAGGCAAGTGTCAGGGGAGGAAAAAAGGAGCAAAGAGAGAGATGGCATGATGGTAGCTAGGCGATGTGTCAGGCAGTGACCGACGATGGACAGGATGGTCGTTGAAGGCAGAATGAGGCAGAGAGAGAGAAGAGGGTAGAGAGAGAGGTTTGTGAGAAAGTGGGGAAGCAGATCGGTTTTTGGGCTGATATAATCGAGGACTTTTAGTGACAACATATGTCATCACTAAAAACTTAAAAGTCATCACTATAAATAGTTCCAATGATGTCATTTCAATAAACCGTAATAAAATAACTTCTTAACGAAGACAAGATTTTAAACAATGACAAATGTTGTTGCTAAAAGTCCCAAAAAATCTTTCAAGCTCCCACTTTACCACTTAAAATTTTAGTAAAAATTGAATTACAACTTTTTAATGAAGATAAAAAGTCTAGATGGCACCATCAAATCACAGCTGTTTGTCCAATGCTACCAAGATTTGTAGCGATGACATGCTAATTCTTTCTGACACTTTTTTTTTGGTGCGAGTAGGTTGGTTTTTGCATTAGACTTTTAGCGACAACATGAAGTCTATTTTTTGTTGCATCTTCAATCACTTCTCATGCTAATATTTTTCATGACTCTTGTCATAGCTAAAAGTGAGACCCATCCTCAAAGACGAACAATTTTTGTTGTACTTGTTATAAGGTTTTTAGCAACAACAAGGTGGACTTTTAGTGATGGCATTTGTTGTGGGCTAAAAGTTTAGTCACTAGTATGTTGGATTCTTGTAGTGAAGCTACAAAAATTGTCCATGACATCTCATTGTAGTAAATGTTCATATAGGCTATCCAAAATAGAAGAAAAAGTTTTGTTTTACCTTTTCATTTATCATATCTTGGCGTTCCATTTTTGCAATAGCCTTACGAACCTACCCCTCATGATAATGAATCATCACCCCCTAACAGAAATTTTTTTTTCTTTTTCTTTTTTTTTTTTAAATTATATTAGCCTTTTTTAGTTATTTTCATAATTGTTATGTTAAAATATGTTAGGATCAAATGTTGCTATATGTTCATTTTTGTTTATGTAAGACTTAGATTTCAGATCCTTGGATTTTAATCGAATGGTCAAAGGAAGGAAGGCTTCATTGATGAGAACTTTAAAGGTTTTTATCATAGTATGCTTTAAAATAGTGATGCAAACTCTCGTCGCGATAAAACCCAGGACGCGTCTTGTAGCAAAGAAAAAAGTTATTGCTACAGATTAAATAAAACGCGGCTTCGAACAAAAAAATTTCTGTCAAGTCTGCAGCGACAAAATTTTTTGCCACTATTGAGCTTGTGCATTACACTTTTCAGTTTATCTATATATGTTGACTTGGTCCAGTGATGAACCTCTAGCCGCTGCAAGTGCCTTGTACAGACCAAAAAAAAAAAAAACAAAAAATCGTCGCCCTAAGTCCCTTAGCTAATACTTAGATCCTTGTAGTGCTGGTGGTGCAACGCATCATCTTAGGCTTGTCTCAAACATGGTATATGTATATATAACTAGGTACGTGTTTGTATAAGGCATAGTATGACCGTAGATGCACAACACCATTCTAGGTAGGAGTTTAAATTCGTATCTCATTTAAAAAAAAAAAAATAAGGCACCGCATAATTCACCCTACAAATGTTTTAGGACTAATATAATAAATAATTCTACTGTGTACTAAAAGATATTAGCTCCCCAACAGCTCTTATTAGATACGACATAATATATACTCGACTCAACATGCAAGTTTTTACGTAATTAACGTTTTCATTTTGCTTGTCGTTTTTGAAATTCAGGTATTACGTGTTGATATCTCTTCTTTGGCTTGCATGTGTCTTTCCTCTGTTTAATTTTGTTCTTGAGGTTCTTATTCTTTCGGCAGTTCTCTTTTAATTAGGTCATTGTCGTTTGCCGTGCATCGTTTTCATGTCGTTGTTTATTTTTTCTGTCATATTTTGTTGTTCTATTTTTTTCCTCCCTTAAATGAGTGTGATCCCACGAACCAAAAATTTGGATGTAATATATGCACATGTGTAATATATATATATATATATATAAATATATATATATATATATATATGTTCAAGGGATTTTTGGTGTAAACTGATTTATAATGCATAATTTCCATTAAATCAAGTCATTGTTTTTTTTTTTTTTTTTACTGCAAACC